>VYZV01038004.1:0-12143 GCA_013401275.1 Pandion haliaetus | reverse complement strand
GGCATTATGACCGCAATTAATTTTAAGCAATCAAAAGCTGGGAACATTAATATGAAGAACTCCAGCTTCTACAGAATAAACTGCATCTCTCTACTTGAGCTATACTACCTGTTTCTACACATTTTGAGGTGAAAACTCCTGGATTCATAGGACTGCAGATCCATCACTTCTTACCATCCCTACTGCTTTGATAATTTTTGCTTTCTTTTTCATGCCTTCTGTCCTGCTTACCTGCAAAAAGGAAATGTGTCATTACCAGTTTTCTTGCATATGTACGGAAATCACAAGAACTGTTGGAGAGGCACATGTGCAAAAAGAAGATACAGCAAAGAAGTAGGATGGTATTTACACACATAGCAGCATAATCCATTTTTTAAAATGCAGATTAGCTGAGAGAAATTTAATCAATGCCTTCTGCTCATTCATGATAGTCAAAGACACAGGATGGATCAGTGTGTAATTCAAAGGAACTGGATAATTTCATAGTACAGTGAGGAAAACTGACTTGGCATAGTTGGCTTATTGACACCATCTATCCTCCTGCTGTCACTTTTAATTCACTATAAACAACTGTCTCTAACACCCTCTACTGCCAGAGACAATTCATGCTGCGTGAACAATGGGGGTCATTCAGGACCTTAGCATACATTTTCTTGTTATCGGAAAACTTAAAGAACGAAACAAATTGAGTAAAATGACAAAGTTGAATCTGGGTTTGTAAAATAAAGATTTACCTCCAGCTATAATACAGATAGCTATATTTCTATGAAATAAAAATAGATGTGTGCCTGTATTTTTTTTCTAGTTTAAACATATTTGAATTGTACTTATGTGTCTTCCCTGCACACAATATTTATAGCTAAGCAGGGCCAAATACTTCTTATCAGAATAATTTTGTGGCATTTTCCTTATAATTTTTTTCTTATAAAACAAACAAAATTAAATAACCTTCTTACTGGCAACTATGAGTTTCAGAAAAAGTAATACATTATTGAATTGATTTTTATATATCAGGTAAGACATACAAAAAAGTAAACGAGCCAGATAGTGAAAAATAAGCTACTTTTTCTTAACAGTGTTTATTGGTAATAATGTCTGTTTAATAGCAAAACAAAATTCTTTTTTTTATTATTAAAACCTCATTCTCCATTTTAATTAATCAGTTTTACATCACAGTAAAGCTGTTCAAATCAATGGATTTGTCCATGATGGAAATACTGGTAAAGATGAACAATCAAAACAAAGTCTACCATAGTAGGAATTATAACTTGGGGGGGGGGGCNNNNGAGTTCTATTGGGTGGGGTTGCGGACGGAGAGAGAGAGAGAGAAATTTCAAAAAATATAATCAGTTAAGTTTTACAATTTGTCATTTTTCGGGTCTGAACCTGATTCTATCAAGTGAAAATATAAAGTCTGTAAGAAACTATGAAAGTAAATCACTTTAAAACCATATTGCACTGTGTTATTCTGTAATACTTTCCTGTAACTATCTGTAAGAGCTGAAAAAGGCAGAACACACATACAAATACACATGCAGAAAACCAGCAGTGATTAAAAAAACAGCTGTAACTTCGGATATATGGTGTGGTTGTTTCAGATATCGTTCAAGTCACAACAGGGGGATAGTTCTTAGACAAAGATTAGAAGTTGCAGAAGTGAAGGGGACTCTCTGGGGAAAGAGTTTTAATACAAGAAGAACAGCTATTCTCAAGGTATAAATTAGGGCTCTTCCAGCACATACTCTTTATAAATTTACAGTTTACTTGATGATACCTCCATAACGTGGTAAAATCTTCAGCTAGAAGAAAGAAGGGTATGTACTATCTCTTCAAATACTGTTGCATACTGTTATGTGTTAATTTGTCTCAGAAACACTATTCTAATCTGCATATTGACTGAGTTATTTGCTTGCCTAAAGAAGAGTTATTTGCTTGCCTAAAGAAAAGTTTAAGGGGACATAATGTCTGAAAAGATGGTGTAGCTTTCTCTTTAGGAACAGCTGCAAAATATAACTGTAGCACTAAAGAGAAGGATCCCTTAAAACAAGAAGTCTCTCCTTTTGAGGATGCACTTGTAACATGTTCTCAGAAAGCACTCCATTACTCTGAAGACGTAATTATCAATAACAAACTGAAAGCAACAATCATCTCCTGTGAAACTGAGTTTATTAGAGAGAAATAATCCACACAGTGCAGAAGCTGTCAATAATAGACCTTACTAATACTAGAAGAAATCTTACCTGGATTGATTTCAGTGAAATTAATTAATTACTGTTATGCAACACAGGTATGAAATGTGCTGTGATAAAAGTCATGCATACAATATGGACATATGAAGGGATTTAAATCTCTTTGGTCCACCCCATATTTTAATGTTTAGGAATCTAGCCAAATGTAATTTTGAGGCAGCTGCCAAATCAGTGGGAAAATTTCACATTCAAACCTACATAATTAGCAGTCCCCATTTACCAACTACTGCAATCAATTTAAGGGCCAAGAGCTTCTTGTCCTGAAGGCAGCAGCTTTTCACTGGATTGAAAACAGGAGCTGTTCTAGGCAATTTTCATTTGATTCCCTTCCTACAGTACAGTGTGTTATACTGTGCTCAGGCTTTGTGGTCTCTACCATGTATATCACCCAGCAAGTTTATGTACCTGGATATTGAATTTAAGTGTTCTGTAAATGTAAGACATTTCTAATTTAGTTCTTTGTTTTCAATTATATCTTGTTTTGTTTTTCTTGGTAAGCAGCAGAAGAAAAATGGATACTAAGAAGGTGGTTGGCACTTTACACATAAGAAAAACTCAACAACTATCATTCCACATTCTTTTAGCACTAACATTATGATGATGTCTGTTTCTCTTTTCCACATCCCCTGTACATTAGTGCCTCTTCTTTCATGACATTTTAGCATTTGTGATTTTCCTATTAAAGAGATTTTTTTTTCCTTCAGTTGTAAGGTGTCTCAATCTCTCTCCCTAAATTCTTAAGGAAATTCTGTTCTGATCTTGATCAACTTTTCAACAAATATTACCTGATCACTAGTATGAAAGGCCTAAAAATCTTCTCATGGTATTTCACATGGCAACTTTGTATGTGTCTCTCACTTGAGAGAAACCTCTCTCCCACCTAAGATCAGCCCCCCCCAAAAGAATATAATCTTATTTATTCACACCAATCTCCAGAAAGAGGTGTGCTGTAACACCAGGATGGAAGTAGAAGATTAGTGGCTTCCGTAAGGAGTATTACTCTCTTTTATATTGTCCACTGTGTCTTTCAAAGCAAAGAACTTTCTAGGTAGCTAGCTTAACTTACTGCATCTTTTTAAAATTTATTTTTTTGATATTATTTCTGCCTCAACACCTTGCTGCTTACTTCTGTGCAGGTCCATATGTTTGCGAAAAAGTCAAACACTTCAAATATTTCCAAATTTCTTTCTGATTGTGGTATTCTTGAAACTGATCAATTTTTAAACATCCATTGCAGTTTACTTTCAAACGAAACTTCAAGGACACCTGACTGCCCCATGCAGGAGCACCAAAAGGAAAGAGCAAGCAATGCTAGTGTGTCACTCCCTGCTGTGGGGAATGGAGGCACTCAAGAGCTGACCTGATTTGCTGTGTAGGGAAGTTAGCTGCTTGATGGGCGCTCAGATCAATGATGCTGTGGAAAGATAGTGAAAGCTTGCCTGATGCTCTGACTATTAGCCCCTGCTGTTCTTCCATGTTGGAACTAATTATACTACAAGGGGTAACCTGGAGGATAACAGATGTGACTACAGAACTCTGGGGGCAGTAGTCAAAGGATTGGGACTCAGGTGAGAGGAAGGTGTGTAAGAGGAAGGCACATAATAAGAAATATGATAAAACTGCTTCCAGTTTAAAAAGTTCCAGTTCAAAATGTTGATATGTTAATGTTCAGAAAATTTGATTTTTATACAACACTGAGGAGTGGTCAAAAATAAATTACAGAAAATATATTCAGTAGACTTTCTATGGTTAATGTAAAATCTCATGAAAAAAATAGTAACCAAGCTGAATGATATATATTCCTTGAAAACACTCCATTAAAAACATTAGATAAAAACATCATCAGAAATCTAGATAATACTACATGGGAGAAACAATACAGACTAGGGTTTGTTTTGTTTTGTTTTGTTTTATTTTGTTTTGCTTTGTTAGAGGACAAACTGATCAGTGACAGTATTTCAAGTTGTTAGCTTTGATTTTACACCCTCAAGGCAAGAAGCTAACTTCATTAAGAAGCATATAATTGCAAAAAATTTCTTGTCTGAGTTGAGTATTTTTAACTTGTTTCCAATTTTCTTGTTCTTGGGAGTGAAAGAAATATTATGTACCACCTGTTTTATGTACTAAAACTATGGTGAACTTTGCTTTTATCAGTTTTCCCTTCTAGAACTATTTCACATGAGATAGGAGGTTCATTTTATAATGTCATATAAATGTCTATTATAACATACATTGTAATTTGCATCAAGCACAAAATCAAAGTGTGAACAACACATGCAAAATGGGCTTAAGGTAGCACATTTTCATTATGCAACTTTATCACAAACCAGAACACCCACAGCTTTAAAGAAAACTTCCTAATTGAGTGTTACGAATTTTTTTGTCTTCCCAAGTACAAACATATTAAATCTGGTGCAAATGCTGGATATAAACCAGCCTTATTTCCCCACAGATCATTTGCTCCCCTGATAAATGATCTAAAACTAGGATAAGATTGGGATTGAGCTTGGATTTGTGTGGAATGATGGTAGGATTGTCTGAATGAAATAGGGTTTTCCATGCTGCTGCATATAATCTTGTGTCATCTTATACAGAACTGCCCTTTGAGCAGTTTGTGGCATGGCACTGGTACTGTGCAGACACTGACACAGCTGTATTACCATAGCGGAGCTGGTAAGAAATGCCTCAAGGAGCAACAGTAAAGAGATATTGAGAAGCTGCAGCAGTGTAAAAAAAAAAAAAAAATATCTCTGAAAATAATAATAGATAAAGAAGACCTAAACAGTATTTCATTATATAACTGAAAAGAAGTGGTGGCAAGGGAAAGCCATTGAGTAGGTTTATTTCAGACATTTCAGAGATGTGGTATTTTAAAAGCCTTCAATTAATTCAGGCAGGTTAGAGACACTAGCAAACTATTGCAGGACCTTGATGATTATAGTACTCCATTGTTCACAGACATAACCTCCCTCAGGTTTTTCCCTATCAAAGTAATACACTACCAGTACCAACATGGCAACTCCAAGTACTGAAGACAATTGATTTCGCTAGCTCAGCCATGAAGCTCCTCAAATAGAATTGTATAAGCTCTTTTAAAGCAGTATCAAAGTTATTTCCAAGTAAGGAGAAAATGGAGTCACAAACATGAGTAATGATCACATGTATATGTTAAAGATGGATATATGTATAGAGAGATATACCCACAGAATAGTTCTGTATTAAGAAAATGAGCAAAATGAATGATAACCTTCACTACAGCAATTGGATATATACATAACAGGAAGATATGTAATTAATGCAATTGTTTTAACCTTCCAGTGTGCTTCTGGCAGGAAAAATAAATCACTGATTTTGAAAGATTCAATTTATTCCCAACCTGACAGTCTCAGTTCAGCTACATAGATTTAAAATTCCATATGTCCCTTTTGCGTCAATGAATTGTCTAATGGGAGTGTAACTCAAACCTTTGTGGTTGTCCTAGCATTACTCCTGTCTTGAATCAATTCTAAGACATCACAATTGAGTTAAATGTTTTCGGTTTCCAAAATATCTGAAGGATGCTTCAGTTCATGAACATGCTCATTAGCAAACTAAAAGGTATTCTAAGAAGTATTTCCCCTTTCTTTATATTCCTCTATGACTCCGTGGCTTATAGTAGAAAAAATACACTTCAGTAATAATCTCTTTGTATTATGTATTTGGGGCACAGTTAATTCTATCTATGGTGAAGTCTTTAGGTTATTTTAGAATTTTTAAACACTCAGCTCCATTTATCAAGTACAACATCTGCGTGAACTAATCACATGCAACTATCAAACTAAGTTGTTTCAGTTTTACACAACTCAAGGCACCATTTTGAACCTTTTTTCCTTTCGTAGCTAGCTGTATTTCCTTTGAAGCTTGTGACTGATCTGCAAATACACAGATGGCACTTGTTCACTATTTCCCAATATATGGAGATTAGCTGGAACAATAGCTATAGTTCTGACTAGGCTTCTGGTCTACTGCTGGAGGTTGGGAGATCATGTACAAATTTGCCAATTGCTCAAATCTTACACCAGCAAATCTTTAAGTCCAAGGAACCCAGCAGAGCAGTAGCTGTAATCACCATCACTAAATATTTCTGTTTTCTGTAACTGTAAACCTAATGGAAGCAGAAGGTTCTATTTCCCTGGTCAGTATGAAGGTGTGAAATATAAAGATTGTAACTGGGCCCTGGTTTTCTTGCTTTCAAGTTATTTATGCTGTTATTTAAAGCTGAAAGGACATTTAAATTATGAACACCAACGCATACAAGAATAATGCTACTAATGCATCATATATCACTTTAGTTTATTTCCTGTGTAAATTAATATTTTTAAGCTTCTTCTACTGGAAAATTTCAAAGTGTCATAAATATTACTAATTAATTGTTACATTCCTTCTTCTACTAAATAATACATTCAAATATTTTTCACATTAAAACATAGAGAAAATAACTTCTCAAGACTATCTTCACAGGTGCACCATCCATTCCCACTGAAATCAAAAATCCCATCAGTTTGTGTGGAATCAGTCTCATAAGTTGCTTATCTATTTTATACAACTTCCATCAGTCTAAGTAAAAGCATTCTTCAAAAGGATCTACTTCCATTTACAAACTTGTGCATATCAAATAAACTCAAAAGGTTTTATCCCTGTCCATGGTTTACTTAAACTTTGAAGACTGAATTTTATTCAAAACACACGCTTATTTTAATTCATATAATATCAGACAAAAAACCACAAGTGTGTCCATGGCAATGAAATAATCTGAATATGAGAGTGCAGAATCTCAACTTTGTGCAGCATTAAAACTTGTTTGAATTGTGTTTCTCTCACCTAAATTAGTTCAAGATAGGAACTCACAGCTGGGCATTTATGTTTTCAAAAGAAGCCTTGAACATCTATCACCTAGTAAAGATTAACAAGAAGGAAAAAAAATCCCTTTTTTCCATCCCAAATCAAAATGTTTCTAGCTTCTTATAAGAAAAATGAATGCAAGCGATCACTTTTCTAAGTAAACCTAACTTGTAGCTACAATTTGAGAAAGAACAATGCTTACAGAATAGGAAGAAAACAACCTGAACACTTGTACTTAAGAGTCTGACAGTGCTGCAAGTTTGTGAAGATCTCATTTCTGCCTTCCTTGAAAAAGGCCAGAGAATTACACTATTCTTCACTTTAATAAACATCTGTAGTGGACTGTGAAAGTGTTTTGTCTAATTTCAGCTAAGCTACTGTTCTGGAGTAATTATAAATCAGATATTTCCATATTTGCGTAAAAGCAGGGGAGGTGAAAATTGTTCTGGCAGCACCTGTTGATTCCATAGCGCTCTTTTTTTCTTTCTTTTCTAACAGCTATTCATGAGAGTTGAATAAGATCTGATGTAATTTTTTTTTTTTCTTTTTAGATTTAGGGCATATAAATTCTCCATGAGGTATTTTAGCAGACATTTGTTCAATTTCTCCATATGCAATACAGTGAAGTAATGAAAGACATTTTAACTGCAGATGAATGATCATTAATCACTGGATGGATATTGGGTTTTACCTCTAATTCACTAGTTTTTTGCAACTTTTGTTGTTGTAATTGTTCTCATGAAAAGTCTTATTCTCTCTTAAACCAGCATTCTCTGATAAAATATTTTGTTTAAAAACCAACTGTGATAACATTAAATTCCCTACTTCTGACTCTACTTCAGTCCTTTCTGACTTCCATAAGCTGTTAAAATTGTTAGAAGAGCCAAATTAGGGACCAGGAAAACCTCAATTGTGTGGAACTATTGGCAAATATTACTTTTAGTGGGCCTTGATCATAGAGTAACTAAAAGCTTAATGTAGCTGTATAAATTACTGCTTCATCGTATCTTAGTCTTAAGATCTCTTAGTTTGGGTCTTTTTTAATCATAATTTGCATTTTTATTCATGACAAATTTCAAACTCACACTGGAATTTTGGAAATATAATTCTCTTTTGAATTGCTGAAGTTCAAAATCTATTGCTGTTATTACAATAATTTACTTATTACTGTGTATCAAATCAAGCCTTCTCTCTTGTCATTCATAAATACCCCAATATATAGTTCAAAACAAAAAAGGAGGGAAAATGTTGGGTTTGTACTCCTGGAGGAAAAAAAGCTTTCCACTATAGTTAGTATTCCTCAAAATAGGCATTTTTAATGAAAATACTGCTAGATTATACTTGTAGTTGTGCTGCAACCTGGACAATGTTAGCAGGAGAAGCATTATGCATGGGAGACACACAGCTTCTATGCTCTAGAATACCCACAAACTAGCAAGGCATTTTCTGTAATTTACTTTTATGAGCTTCAGTTTCAAATGAATTTTACAGACTTAATGATTTGGGAAATTATTATGGGAAACAATAATTCTGAGTTGACCTTTTCTGAGCTACCTGTTATTTGATTGGTTTAGCGAGCAATGTCTTTAATTGAATTTGTCAGCAACAGAAATATGTGTGCTAACAGCTGCTGACTTACATTTTATAATTATTGTTATTAACTTAGATAAATATTTAAGCAGGCAAAGAAATAGTGGGAATAAAACAAATTCACCTACAATAACACAAAGTGAATGCCTCAATGGAGATGATGTAATACTCACTGTTTCTTTAGAAATACATTTCTGAATTAGCAGAAGTTGCAACACATCATTGTTGTTCGGTGAAAAAATTCCCATGTTATACATCAGACGATGTGAAAAAATAATGACTAAATACTGCGTTATTTCCTTAGCCAGAGCTTTATAGTATCATCAGAAAAATTACATGAAAATTCAGGCTCAAATTCTGCAAATTCTGACTGCTGCTTGTCAGCCCAAAAAAGCTCCAGACAAATACAGACTTGTTCTATGTGCGCAGGCTTGTTCTTTGTGCAATGCGCTGTAGGAATATCTTCTATAATTAAAAACAAAACAAAACAAAAAGCAACAAACAAAACCCACTCTGAAACTCTCTAATTAAAATAGAATGAACCAACCAGAGTGCTGAATTTACATAGAAAAACATTACATCAAAAAATGAAATTCACTTCTAAATATTCAGTTCTCATCTCTTAATAATAATAATAATTAAAAAAATAATTTTGCACTGATTTTGTGAGGAAGTTCTTGGGTTTTGTTTGTTTGCTTGTTTTTCTGTTTGTCTGCTTTTAAAGTATCTTAGTGTTATTAAATCATATATCAAAGAAGAATCATGAAATGTGTCACTGTCTTCTAGTTTTAAACAAAGAATTTTTGGAGAATAAACAGCAGTCTTTTATACATATTGTTTCTTTCACCCTATCTGACAAACCTTTTTGTAGTTCTTTTTTTTAATGGTGTTCTGCATAATTACTTGCCATAGAACTAAAGGAAATGGTTTACATATTCAACGTCATTGGTAAAAAAAAAGAAAGAAAAAACTCTTTGAGGAAAGCATATCACTTCTTATTAACCTAGGGGATTGAAAACATGTGAAATTATCTCTAATTCCAACTCACACATCAAAATGAATTCAGGATCAGGCCTTCTGCTTTTCTCGATATGATTCTTTTTCCTATTTTCATTACTGGAGCTCTTCACTTTGGAACTTAATGAATAGTTTAAATCTGGTTATTGAGACATAAAAGCACTGTATAATACTGGGAACATCTTATGCTAACTGTGTTTGGATATCATGGGATTTATAAAAGTCATAAAAAAAAAATCTAAGTACCAACCAACCTACTTTCAAGGAAGCAGTTCAATGTTTGTGCTAGTCTATATGAATTAATTCTATGAAGTGAGAAACAACAAATGACAAAGATTTTAGAGCAGAAATGTACATCCAAAGTCACTGATTGTCTCTAATGTTTCTGAAATTACAAATCTTGTATTTTGCTTAATATTTGCAATAAATTAGATAAAAATATTTCAACTTGTGGAAAAAAAAAAGAGCCATTGTATTCCAGTTTTAGAAATGTCATCAGCCTTCCTAACATCTCATATATGCAATTTCTCCTAATTTAAGCAGAAACTGTTCTACTTCAGGGACATAGGATTATATGCTATTGCCTATCAAATAAAAGATAATGTATGAAAAAGAGATTTTGTTCTAAGTATGCAAGACAACTGCTTCTTTTTTTTTTTTTTTTTCCCTTAGCAAGTGGACAAATAAGTAACATAAGAGCATATCTGAGATGATCTTGTGTTGCTCATGGTCATGAGCAATTTGTAAAAGGACATTTTAAGGCATGAAGTAACACAAAGAGCTAATATGGAAAAAGCAGAAGAAATCCAATACTGTGATTAGAAAATGTAATTGATAATCCAAATAAAAGTTGAGACCTTTGTATTCTTTGCTGCACGTATGCAAGAATTTTAAATGAATGGGAAACTTTAAAAGTTTTTTAATAAATTCAAAATTTAAAAATTATTTCTGCAATATTTTCCATGGCACATCTTGCATTACACTCTCCATAACAAAACAGTATCTAATGTACAGGTATTTTAAAAAAAACTCTACCAATAATGAATGTATGATGACAATTAGGAAACTACAGATTTTAAAAACCTGTGCGAGAAGCCAAGCGTCATGATGGTATAAGAGCAACCTATTAGGAGCTTGTTTTACACTATGGCTGTGGAACTTATGACATGAGCCATGTCATACATCACAGTGACACACTTTATAAAAATCCCTTCTTTCTATATGATAGCATGCTGTTTTTCAGAAACACATTTCCATTTACCCTAAAGAAAGACAGTAAAGCTCAAAGTTGAAGATAAACACTGTCGATAAATTACTTTTGTCAAGTACTTGATACTGTTTTTCCCCCAAAACCAATTAAAACCAGAGAAATCCACTATTCACTTCTTATGTTTTCTAGTAGAATCATACAATCATTTAGGTTGGAAAAGACCTTTTAGATCATCGAGTCCAACCATCAACCATGCCCACTAAACCATGTCATGAAGTTCCTTGTCTGCATGCTTTTTGGATACCTCCAAGGATGATGACTCCACCACTTCCCTGGGCAGACTGTTTCACTGTCTGACAACCTTTTCAGTAAAGACATTTTTTCCTAATATCCAATCTAAACTTCCCCTGCCACAACTTGAGGCCATTTCCTCTCATCCTATCACCAGCCACCTGACAGAAGAGACCAGCACCCACCTTACAACAACCTCCTTGCAGGTATTGTAGAGAGCAGTAAGGTCTCCCCTCAGCCTCCTTTTCTCCAGGCTAAACAACCCCAGTTCCCTCAGCCGCTCCTCAGATGTGCTCCAGGCCCCTCACCAGCTTTGCTGCCCTACTCTGGACATGCTCCAGCGTCCTGTAGTGAGGGGCCCAAAACTGAGCGCAGTACTCAAGGTGTGGCCTCACCAGTGCCGAGTACAGGGCGACGATCACTTCACTGCTCCTGCTGGCCACACTGTTTCTGATACAGGCCAGGATGCCAATGGCCTTCTTGGCCGCCTGGGCACACTGCTGGCTCATATTCAGCTGACTGTCAACCAGCACCCCCGGGTCCTTTTCCAATGAGCAGCTTTCCAGCCACCCTTCCCCAAGGCTGTAGCATTGCAAGGGGTTGCCGTGAACAAAGTGCAGGGCCTAGCACTTGGCCTTGTTGAACCTCATACAATTGGCCCCAGCCCAATGATCCAGCCTGTCTAGATCCCTCTGTAGAGGTTTCCTTCCCTCAAGCAGATCAACCATCCCTCCCAACTTGGTGTCATCTGCAAACTTACTGAGGGTGCACTCAATCCCCTCTTCCAGATCATGGATGAAGATATTGAACAGAACTGGCTCCAATACTGAGGCCTGGCAAACACTGCTTGTGACCTGCCACCAACAGGTGGCAGAATGTTCCCCTCTGTATCCAATAAAGGATAG
>VYZV01038003.1:14258-25288 GCA_013401275.1 Pandion haliaetus | reverse complement strand
ATCTTTTTTTTTTAATTATTATTATTTATCTTTCAATTTTGTAATGAAATATAAGTAGTCTTTAAGAGTTTGGGGAAAAAAATGTGTATGGACATATAGAAAAAGGTATTCAGATCTCAGACATATAATAGGAAATGAAATAGCTGAAATGAAATTGTGCATATACGGTATATGCTAGTGTCTACCAAATAGGACATGCTGCATTTTAGAGGTCACAGAGAAACCATTATGTACTAGATTGAGGAGCATTATTGTCTCAGTAGCAGTCACCTAGATTTGTTACTGCTCCAGGAACTGATTTGAGATGGATTTCCTGCAGCCAAATCTACTATTTGTTTTTTAATTTTCTTTTTACCCCTTGCTGATAGGCAGCATGCCAAGAGGAGTCACCCTCTAAAAACACTGCATCTTTTCCTCTCTTTGAAGCCTGTACTTCATTCCCTGTTCTTGTCTCTGGGAAATGACTCTCTTAGATTACAGTTACTGTATTGTTCAGTGAGCTAAATGTTCCTGTGTATTTTGAATGTTGATGTCCAAGTCCTACTTGTATTGATCCTGTGGAGAAAGGAGGTACTGAGCATTCCAAGGGTCTGACCACTGGGACTCAGCTGATTTGAAGATTAGGAAGGAAGTTTGCTGTAGGCATATCTATGCACTACGTAGGGCCGGCTGCATTCTGAAAGCATAGTCCTTGACCTTCTTTTATGAGATGGAAAGAGGAATTGCCAAGTTAGTCTCATATTGTCGCTTAGCACATTATCGCAGGTACAAATCACTAATGCTCACTGTTCAAATTGAAGTAATATTTGAAACCGTAACAGTCCCCTAAATGCTTATTAACCACTGTAGTGTTAGAGATCATCATCCCCACTGTACAGATTTTCAAGTCTTTCTAGGCATTGACAAAGAGATCCAAGAGTGTAATGCAAACGACGTTCACTGGCAAGTGTTAAGATAACCTGCTGGATGCAGTGCTTAAGGTGTTTAAGTGTCTCTTCTACTGTTTCCTGATACACTNCTGATACACTGAAGAAAAAAAAAAAAAAAAAAAAACACCAAACAAATTTTGCAACTCTTGTATGCTTCCCACTAAAGATTCTGGTGTGTTACAAACTGCTAGGTATAAAATTTAAATTTTACTGAGTTTTAGAAATGGAGAAACTTAAATCTAGGTGATTTGACTGCTGATAATCACACCAAGATTCTGTAATAAATTCTGTACTGGAGCCTGGTATTGCTAATATCTAATCTGGTGTGACTGTTAATAGTTTGATACTGCACTGTGTATAGTGACCAAAGTTCCTTGCAGATCTAAATGAGTGAGCAATGTTAAGGTCAGCCGTTTGACTTGGCCAGAGTTTGAATGTACTGTGATTCTTGAACTGTTTTTTCCAGCAGATTTCTAAAATCTGATTTACTACCTAAGTGTCATCAGATTTCACAGTTTGTGCCGAATAAAATACCAGTTCTAGTGTCCAAGTTACAGGGAAGTATGTATTTTCTCCCCTTCTACGATTTTTCTAAGGAAATATACTTTGTCTTTTGAAGATAAAATGTTTAAAAATAAAAGAAGCGTTTGTCTTCGGCAGTTAGGAAAAGATAGCAACCACCTACAATCTGTGAGAACGCTTACATAAGACTCGTACACTGTACAGGAGTTCTCTCTTGTGAGTACTGGAACACTGTTTCTATGTAGTTGTCAGATAAATGTGAACTGAAGCATTGCTTGCAGTGCTGGTGCATATTCCATTTTCATAATCTATTCTGAAGGTTAAGTAGGAAAATGATTTTGTTCTAGTTTCCACTTTAGTGCTCTTAAACATTTTGCTGAATTCTGTGTAAAAAAACCCAAACAAACACACACCAAAAAAAAAACCCAACAACAAAATCCAAACCAAAAAACCCAAACCTGAAATCATTTGGGACTGTTGGAAGTGTGGAGTAGTTTTATTTTAGTTGCTACAAATAAGGTGGTATTATACTTTCCAACACTTTATAAGTAGAAATGTTTTTCATACCAAATGAAATGATGGTTCGTACAACTTTAATAAACTTTTGGATGCCTTAGTTTCAAGGAAGGGAGCGGAAACCCCTGAAGTGACAACAGACTTCTGTCTGTCAGATTGGCTTGTATAAAATGGGGTTTTCTTAGATTATGCAGAGTAGAATATTGAGACTTTAATAGTATGGATTTTTTTTAAGTGTATTTTTCCTGTATGTGTTTTTACTGTTGAGTTTCAGTTATTAATACACTTTTGCGTATAGGTCTGCTTGAAGTCAGGGGTTACACAGATAATGGTTACCATCTGTAAATGCAGATGGCAAATATGAAGTAATTCAAGATTGAGGAGGCTTCAAATAAATGAGAAAGGGGAGGCAAATGTGTTATCTTTAATATAAAATGTGATAGTATCATGGTACATTAAATTCCAAATCGGATAAGTTTCTCACTTTTGCACATGATGACTGGATACTAGATGATTTTTAAGGTCCCTTCCAACCCAAACCACTTTATGATTCTATGATAAAGTATTGTACAGGGTTTGATTTTAACCAAGGTGAACTAATGTTCTCCCCTACTGGTTTTTGTGTGTTTGAATTGCTAATGTCCAAACAATCAGTTATATTAGAAATGTCAGAATGAAATACGGCTTCTGAAAACTGAAGATAGATGGGAGATGTTCTGCATATCTTAAGTCTAGTTTCAGGAGAAGTAAACGCTGCTGGTTGTAACCTCCAGCTGATGATAAAGCAATTGTATGCATCTTCTCTAGCATTTATAATGAGCATGCTAAAAAATAGTAGTGGTTTATTATCTCATACATACAACAGTATAAAAAGATGTTGTTTGCACAGAGATATCTTTTTCGTTCTTGTTTATTTCTTTAGTGTTTGTTTGTCTGGAAAGGTATTTATCAAAATTATTTTTATTTAAGTTGCAGAATTACTTTGTTAATAAGGAAAACCTTATGCCTAAAACAAACTAGTAATTTCATGGATGCTAATTTTTAAAGTTCTCTTTAGAAAGTTGAACAGCTGAATTCTCCTTTAGATTCTCATGGAACACGAGAGGAGAATAAAATTAATTGTTTATATTTTATTACTGCAAGTCTTCAATTTGTCATCTTTATAGTATTGTTTAGATGTTCTGTTCATTGATTCAGCAAGGAGCTGTCACTAATCATAGTGTATCTGAGCCAGATCTTGATGATCTGAGCCAGATCACTGACTTCCCACCCCACCTCCCAACAAAAAAACCTTACCAATGTTGGGTGGAGGTATGTGTTTTCTTTTTTGGGGGGAAGGTCAAGAGAATTCATTGTTCTAAGCTCAGAAATATTTCTGTAGTTTGATATGGTACCAGTTCATCAGTAAAAATGAAAAGAAATAAGATTCTAGTTGTTCTAGTATTAAAAGATCATTTGGGAAAAAACCTAGATTTTTAACAGCCTATAGGCTTGCAGTACCCTTGCAGCAAAAAATTGAAAGAGGGCCTTCTGCATGTAACAGTGTGTAGTGACCTCATCCTGCTCTGTCAATCAGTATAGACAACTGCTTGAGGGAACAAAAAAGGCATCAACTGTGGTTATTCAATGTGCATGCTACAACCTGTTTCAGTTTTGCTTCCTAGAGGCTTGTTCCTGTGAAATTCTGTAACAGTAAAGGATGCTAATGATAAATAGTGGATGTTTAGGCTTGCTGCAGGTTTTTTTATGAACAACTTTATTTTTAGTGGTTAAAATTGTTTATCCAAAAGATGTAAGACAAGGAATTTGCAATATCTGGGACTTCACTGTGAATTGGAAACTTTCAAATCAGGGTTAGAGATCTGCATTGGAGAACTTTGGGTTTAGAGGTTTCCTAATGATCAAGTTCGTGTACTGTATGAAACCACAGTAAAAACTGGGATCTGAGGGTTGCAATCAGCAATATCATCTGTGTTAGAACAAAATAGCAAGAGGCAACAGTCACAGGTTGCAGTAGAAGCAGCTGTGAAAGAGGTGGGCAAGGCGTTCACAATGAGGTTACCTGGAGGTGGTGGAGTCACCAGCTTTGGAGGTTTTCAGAACCTGACAAGACAAATTCCTGAGCAGCTCATAGCCCTGCTCGGGATTGGGGGATGGACTAGATGGACTCCAGAAGGTCCCTTCTAACCTGATTTAGTCAGGTTCAAACCACAGAGTAAGCACATTTTGTGTGAGAAGTCAGCTTGAGTTGCACTGCAATGCTGCAATCAGTATAATTTAATGTGTTGCACATAATTCTTGCATGTCTTGTTCTTAGCTGAATCTGGACAATAAAACCACATTTATGTATATTCCTGAAATGAAAATTAAGAAATGGACATTTAGCAGTGTGTTGTAGAAGTGATGAAAGTTTAATGTAAAGCAAGATATTCAGTTACTTGTCATGGGAAAAAGATTTAGTCAAAGCTAACATGCAGCATAATAAATGTTAAACCTTTAGTACAAGAAGGTGTTTCTATTAATTTCATATGGATTTAATGGCATGAATACAGCTAATGTGGTTTAATCTCTTTGAAAAGTGACTTCAAGACAGAACTCATGGGTAATAAATTGTGGATAAAATGCTGTGAATATGAGCAGATGAGTAGCTAAATTTTCACTGAAATTCTGCTTTGAAGATACTTGCTTGGTTAATAATGTACTTAATTTGTATGGGTGAGTGGGAGTTTGAGGAGGGTGTAATGTCAGGAAATCGAATGAGAGCTGGGTAAATTATGCTTCTAAAAGCAAAGAACAAAGAAAAAAACCTTGCGTAACAGTAAGTTAATGTGTCTTCATTTAATGTGAAAGCACCAATTGGTAACTATGGAAAATAATGAAAAATATACACTTGATCATAATTGTTCTACTGAGGTATATATCAAGCAGTACTTGCTTATATTTCTTATTTTTAAATTGGCACTTTCAGCAACATGATTCTTTACCCCTTTTTTGTAGTGTAGGCCATTCTATGGTAGTCATGATCATTTTTTGTCGTCTTGATGTTTTTTAAAATACCAAGTTACACTTGAATTATTTTGGGTATGGTCATTGAAACACATGTTGCATTTTAAAAACCTTTAAATACATACCCCAACACATGTGGTATTTACATTCAGCACACCTGCAGTTTGAAATTTAAGGTTGACCATGGGCAAGCAGTAGTGTTTCTTAAGAAAAATAACTAAAAATAAGCAAACAATTTAACAATAATAGGACATTTCTTCAGTTTTATGGATCTTCATGAATTGTTAATATTTCATATTGTTCGAGTTTCCAAGAATCCAGCGATGGGATTGAAGTCCATATTGATTTATAGAAATTTAAATGACTTTAGATAGAGTTCTGTGAGCTAGAAAAAGCCTGTACCGGTAATTCATACTTCTGTCTTTCCTCACTGTAGATTAAGTACCCCATTAATGATAGAAAGGAAAGAAATAATAACTCGGGACTTTTATTCTGCCCTGTAGATTATTTTACAATAAGTAGCTAGCATGCAATAAAATTAATTTGAAAAAATTCATGGCAAAAAGCCTTCTTTGCTGGACAGATTGAAGATTAACTAGTTCTGATATAGTTCTTTGGTGGTATGAATTCCTGTATTAATACCGAAGTTGATTTTTGATCCAAAGGAAAGTTGTGCAGCTCTTCAAAATATTAAAAGCTGTTTGTATGTTATCATATATTAATTCAGCATTCTCTTATATAAGCTACTGAAAAAAAAAAAAAAAGTTTTGCTGATAAACAGGCTGTGTCACTTGCTATAAGACGGGAGATTCTGGACATCCATATTGAGTTACCACTGTGTAATTTTTCTGTCAAAGTGAGCAGAGAAACTCCTGCTTCTCAGAACCAAATGACTGTTAAATTGCTTGTAAATACATTGCTTAACTATGTTTTTGAAAACCCATAATACTTGTGGTAAATCAGTAGGTAACATATATATAATTTTAAAGTTGAATTTTGTGTGCAAAGGAACTGGCCAAAACCCGAACAAAAAACATAATGTGTCTATGTGGTTTGGTTTTTTTTCTTTATCAATTTTATCAACGATGGTGTGATTAAGAGACCACTTGCTCTCCCTGTCTCCAGACAATTTAACACAATGGATCATTTGGGGACAGCGGACACTGAGGACGACTCTGGATCACTAACACGGCTTGCTCCTAGTCCTCATAGCGAAGCAGTTGCTCATGAGTTTAAGGAGCTCTCATTGCAGCCCAATCAGTACTTACCTCCTCTCAATGAACGGAAGAATGGTGAGTGCAAAAGTGACTGTTGTTCTTTTCTCTGCATTGCTTAAATGTTTTCTATGGGAATAATGATGTTTGTTTGATTTCTTCAAATAACATTAATTGACTCTCTTTACTTGCTCTTCCCAAACTACGTTATGTAGAGTTAAAGTGCTACAGTGTTTGTTACAAAATCTGTCCTGATCAGCTTCGCCTGTCATGGCAGCTTGTAAGTCTGACTTTACACCTGGAATACTTTGTTGAGGCATATAGAATGGAGTTGTTTATATTTTTAAATAGTTGTAAAACCACAGCTAGTGTACAATAGAAATATTAAATATTTTTGAGAATTGTATTGTTATCAGACAAAAAGGGATAATTATCAAGAACAGGGTTTTTTTCTGCAAAAACAATACAGAATTGAAGTTTCACATTGTATCCCAGAAAGCTTAATTCACCACATAGTTTTAAGGTTGAACAACGAAAGAAAAACAAGATTTACATTTTGGGAATCTCTCCAGTGTCTTTCCTCGTTGTTGATGTTGGCATAGCAACTTAGGAAAAAAGTGTTTCCACTGTTACAGTAAGCATCAGGAAGAATTATGTCTGAATACAAACGTAGGCTTACTTTTATTGGGGAGAAGGCAGGAACCTCATTTTTTTTGTGGTGTTCGGTTTTTTTTTGTCACACTAGTATCTTCTAATAATGAAGATTTGTTTTCCAGTATTTGTAGTGAATAGTGGGAATATTGAAATTATGTAAAGAAATTATTCGATTTTTGAAGCATTTTTTTTAAATCAGTTTAGCTACAGCTAGCTATTAATTCAGTTGTAATGGTATAAGTTTTCTTCATATTTAATAATATTATCTGAATATCCTGTCTTTAAAGTAGGAAAAATGGGGATATATATTGCTAGGCTGTACGTATATCAAATATCCAGGGACCGGTCCAAGTCATGCTACTCTCTTGTTTCAGAAGGACTTGGAATGTTGTCTACAACCAAGATGCTCCTGTTTACACAAGGGACTAACTGTATGGTGCCTTGTGTACACAGCCTCAGTATTATATAGCAGTCCAAGAAAGAAAAACGTAATAAAGGGAAAATATAGTAGGGGAGAGACTTAGGCTTAGCTTATATAAATGTGGAACGACAACTTCTTCGAATACCTGAGCTTGTCTTTTATGATTACTTTCTTATTTTTTTTCCACATGTGAAGATTTTGAAATACAGAATACTATGTTAACTGATACAATATATTCAAAGTATTTTAAACTAAGGGACCTGCAGCTAACTTATTAATATTTTGGCTCTACATCCTTAAGAATTATTTTTTGTAAGGCAGAAAAAGAATTGTGACTTGGGAGACATTGTTTTTTCTCGGCTACTATTTTATGTTAAATTGATAATAGGCAAGTCTATACCAGAAGCTTGTTTTAAGATAGCTTACAACATTTTACCTTTTCATCGAGGAAGCAACAGAAGTATGTATTTAAGGAAAGCTATTTCATAATGAGGCTAAAAGTGTCAACACTTCACTCATAGACCTTAGCAAAAAGAGAACGTAGTGGGGGTTTTTTGCATCCTGTGTGTAACTATACCTCTGGAAAACTTGTTCTTTTTAATTGCCTGTGAAACCAAAATGGATGACATGGGTGTCTATGTTGAGTCTAAGTGACTCAGACTTTTAATTTCTGAAGGCTACTACCACACGAATGCACTAAATTAAACAGGAAAAATCCCTTATAAGATGGCAAGCTCGTCAATTTCTCTTTTGACAAACCTTGCTATGACTGTTAAGTACTATTTATTGCCTTCGCTTAATTTAATTGTTTTGTTATCTTCCCACTTTTACTAATAAAGGTAAATTGTCAAACAAGCAGTAAAATGAGGTATGCAGCTTCAGGTGCTAAACTTACTCATATTTGCTCTTTAGTCTTTCACTTTTAAGTCTTCTGTACAGGACAGTTGTTTCTTTTCTTAGGGCATTCTTCCCATAACTTGGAAGTATTTCTCTGCTTTCATGAGTTAATAAAATAATGTATAGATAGTTTTTGTATTGTCTTCATATATAGCATGCTTCTTGTTTATTTTCCAAAGAAAAGGCAGCAGCAAGAGATTTTAATGCTTAAGGGCTCTGGCTTGTTGAAATAACAAGGAGATTTTCATAAGTAAAGTGGTGGAGGGCACATGAATAATTTGTGAAGCTGCCTCTCACTCTGTGCCAGTTGACTTAAGAACCATTACCCTGTTACTCTTCTCTTCATTATTTATCATAATTCCTCTTAGGATACTTTTAAGCATCTGTCCATAGTAAGTATCAGGCCTCTCACAAAGATTTGAATGTCGTCTTTTGAGGAAGAGATGGTATGAAGTTCACATAATGGGCCGTGGCCGTTCTTCATCTGTGTCTTTTGTGACACGACGCAAGTCATCTGGCTGGGCTTGGCCAAAAGGTTAGGCATTGTTTTCAAGGCCATTATTAGCACAACCCTAGTGCTTTTGAAAAGGAAAAGGCTCAACAATATGCAAGGCAGATTGAGAAATCATATAATTGGAGGAATACAGTCTGATAGACGCGATAAAGAAGTGTTTGATGGAGACTGGTGCAATTTCCTATCTTTTTCGGTATTATAGATCTTTCTAATGTTGTTTAAGTATCCTGCTGCTGAGGGAATGCTGCTTTAGTAGTAGTTAAATAATTCCCAAATGAACTTAAGAGGAGCCTCCTAGTTCTTTTCCTGTCCTTATATGAAAGACCTGACAATATCTGACTTTACACTGGCTGGCTGCTTTTGTTCCTGGAAGAAATGGATGTTTCTGTTCAAATTGCTTTCTTAAAACAACAAAAACAGGTTTAGGCACTGTCAACCTCCAGAGCACCCAAACTGTTGCTCACCTATAATTTCAGATTTAGTAATTTTGGTTAATTTGGTTAAAGGTAATTTTTTTTTGTTTTGTTTTGTTTTTTTTGTAGAAATGATGAAATTCGGAAGAAAATTTGTAAAAGCAAAATTTGAACTTGATGGATTCATATTAAAAGTAGCTTTAATACTTACTCTTTGTTTTTACTTTTTACCAAAACTGGATTTCTTCATGAGTATGTTAACATGTCACTATTTTATAAGTCTGTAAGCATAAGAGATTTCAGTATGCAGAAATACAGTGGCACTTAATAAAAAAAAAAATATCTGAAATGTTTAAGGTTTTTTGTCGAATATTTTTATGCGAGAAGCATTATGCTTTCTGTGAGCTTTGGTAGTGATCCTTCAAACCTTTTGTTTACTTGACTGAGTCTTTTGGCAGTAGTCCAGTAGAAGGGTGAATTATTCTAGTATCATTCTGCATAGTGGTGTTAGGCTGGTTTGCACAAGTTAGTACAGAAATGGCATTTCAAGCTTTTCCAATGACACTAGAAGTGTGGGAGGGCTTATGCTTTGGTTTGGTTTTGTTTACCATGGAGGTAGTCACACCAGAATAACAGAAAGGTACAGTGAAATTGCAAGCACATACCTGGTGAGCCAACAGTCATTTGAGATGTTACTACTTTGTCCTTTTTTTTTTTTTTTTTTTACATTTTACTCCTCTTCCCCTGCCTGGTCTGCCCCCAGAGATAGTCATACAGCAAAGCCAGCATAAGAGTTCAGGTGAGCATAGCTCAGTATTTTTTTTGGTGCAAAATTCATGGTTTAGATTAAGCTCCAGTGGTACTGTTGTCCCTTGAGTTGTCAAAGGAATGAACACATGTATGCTCTGCCAACTCTCTTGAAGAGGTTGTAATTTCCAGTAGAAGATCAATAACAAACAGTTGGAGGGCAATAGCATCTTAAGCTTCTGCAGCTATTTACTACATGCAGGTGTTTACTCCCTGAATAAAGACAAATACATAATTTCTTTGGAGAGTGAGAAAGAGGAGGAAGCAACATATTCTTGTCTTCTCAAATGTCATTTTTCAGACAGATGTCTTCCATCATAAAAAGCCTGTGAAACACAAATACTAACCAATTAATGTTTCATATTTTAATAGCAGGGCAAGTAATGGGAGTTTTCAAGCTGATTTGCTAGATAAAGGTTTTATTGGAGGGCTGAAATACTTCAACTGAACCATCTCTAAAGCAAACACTTTTAATTTTTGGGGGTCAGAACAACAAGCTGTTTAGAGAAGGTAACCTTGTGTACGTATTTAGGTGTAATAACAAAGGTTCATCTTTCCAGGATGTAGTATGTTGGTCTTCCAGACTGTCACAATTTTAAGATTCCCCTTTTTCTTTTGAGCTGTTTTCAAGTTAACAGCTGTGGGCAATATTGGATTACTAATGAAATTCCTTTCAGTTTCTCATTAGTCTGCATCCTTATTGATAATTAGGCAATACATGCAATGCATTGATCATGTAAACTTGTGCCCTGTTGTCGTGGTTTCAGGTCAGCTCAGTCGGTAACAAAGCACCACGAAGCCGCTCGCTCACCCCCCACCCCCTCGCCTGGCCACGTTGGGATGAGGAGAAAATCCAAAGGCAGGCTCGTGGGTCGAGACAAGGACTGGGAGGGATCACTCCCCACTTATGGTCACGGGCAAAAGACAGGCTCAACTTGGAGAAGAAACAAAATCAATTTAATTTACTACAAATCAAAACAGAAACAAAACACAAGGGTATTAGGAAGGGAAACCAAACATCAGAACAACCTCCCCCCACCCCTCCCGCCTTCCCGGCTCAGTTCACTACCGATGCTTTCTACCTCCTCCCCCCGGCGGCGCAGGGGAATCGGGGATGGGGGTTGAGTCAGCTCGCCA
>VYZV01038003.1:0-13987 GCA_013401275.1 Pandion haliaetus | reverse complement strand
GGTCCGACATTTTGGCGCGCGGGTCCGACATTTTGGGGCGGCGAATTCTTCCAGCAACTTCTTAAAGGGGCCGCCTCTGTAGCCCCCCTCCCCTGCCACCAAGGGAAAACCGCGCCACACAAACCCATAACACCTGTTTATTGCAGTGTATTATTGTGCCTATTCTCTGGAGGCCAATTCTTGTTTCACTTGCCAAAAATCAAAAGTTACCTTTTCATTGGTTTTGCTTTTCACACTTGTCATCTACTGAGTGAACACTGAAGACATGCCTGTGATCTGGCAGTCTCATGGCAACCACTGGTGCATAGTCCATGTCTGTCATGTAAGTAGTTGGGCTCCTCATGTGAATGGAGGCTGGGAAGCAGAATGTTGTGGCCTTAAGAGGCTCTTGGTTTGCATCCCTGCCTGAAGAATGCTAGGTTGTGTACGCTGTATTTGCTTTCTTAGTCAAGATGCTGTGTCCTTAGGAAGGACAGTGGTTGGAGGAGAAAAGTGACACAGATGAGGCTCTTCGGGAGCAGGAGGGAGAAAATTGATGACTAGGTGTTGTTTAGTTGGCCTGCAGTGGAGGAAGAATGACAAGAGTAGCAGGCAGCATGGCACAGCTGAAGTACTAGTCAGAATAATATGCTACCCACACACTGTACCACAGTTTCACAACCTTCTGTCTGAGAGCCAGGAGGTGGCAAGGGAGGGAAGGATCGGCTGTCTGCTGCTGACAGCAGGAGGGTGCATGGGAATGATGCTGCTCGCAGCCTTCCAACCTGCTGTTTCAGAGCCAAAGGGTGGGAAGGGATTGCACATGCAGATACCATTAAAAAAAGGAAATACTGCATGAGTAAAGCTTTTTGCGTGCTGAATTAGTACTTTCTCAGAATTGGTGGCCGTGCCACTTTGGCCTGTACAGGTAGGTGTGAAGGTCTGGGTGTTGGGAGCCGTGCAATCATAGTTGTTTCAAGTTACATGTAAAATTAAAAGGTCCTAGCTTCTATGTTTTACAGCAATCTCTCTTGGCTTTGTTATCCCACTGTGCCTGAAACTCCTTGTGACAGTAGCTACTAGTTTCTGAAAAAGAGATGTGTAAGTTACTCTTGTGCAGTCATCATCCACAGATGGGAGCCTGGCTATATTCTTGTAAAACAGGTAGGTAACTGGTGGGCTCCTGTACGGGCTGTTGACTGTCCTTTAGCACTCTGTAGGCCTGTTTCAGCTCTTTGTCTTGGCTATAAATCATTTTGGATTGTGAGTGTGCCTGTTCTCTATCCTCTGCATTGTGTGGAGAAACAGTTTTGTTCCAGCTAGTGGAAGCTAATGGGTGTCTGATTCTCTAAACTCAGACCAGAGTAGACACGGGATTGTATTCTGGTTCTGTTTGGGGTTGTGTGTCTTGTACTGGAGGACAGTAGAAAAGGTTGTGATGTGCCTACCATGGCTATCTGCTAAATCTCGCTCTTTGATGGCTAGCAGCTAATATTCTACAGCAGAATTGAGCAAATTGAGAAGAGAGCTTAGAATCTTGGATGTTTTGTCAGGAAAAAAGCGTTGGGATGGTGAACACCTTAAAGTAAAAGCAAGACTGGTAAAATCTCTACTAGAAGAAATTAGTGCCTCTGGCTGTGTAGGAACAGTGACACTTAGGAGCAAAGACCTTGAAGCACTGGAGGTCCGATGAGAATGACAGCTTCCTACGGGGCCACTAGAATTTGTGGGGAACTGTAGTGAGTTAAGGTAAAGATGCAAAACCCTCTGCCCCCCCAAACCAAAACAAAAAACCCACAAATGCAAAAAACCAAACCAAAAACAAATATTCCAAATGGTGTCTATTGAGTCCTCCTTAAGGGACCAGTCGAGCCAGCTGAGAGGCACATGGTTCTCAAAATAACTGAATGAAATCTACATCACACTTAACCTAATGGTATTACTTAAATAAATATGATGAACCAAGGGAATTTTTCTGGCATCTAAAAGAGTTGTGGGTCTATTAGTTGGCCTGTTATCTCTTATCTTCCACCCCTCATTATGTGCACTGGTAACATGCATTCTTGGCATAGCTTTATGGCTTCTGAACAAATTCTTAATCCTTTGTGCAGTTAATAGGTTTGAAGCTGCAAAGTTGACTCTAGGGAATCGGGTGAAATTTCAGACGTTCTCCTTGTATCTGTGTATGACAGGGTTTTTTTTCCACTCTCTTAAGATCTGCAATTAGGCATATTTTTTAATCTCCAAATGTTACGTTAGGTAGGTTACTGTGCTTAGAAGTTATTTTCTTGAGAGTTGGGAGAGAGGAAGTGGGGAAAAGACGGCTAGTGGGAAGACTAGAGAACAACAAATGGAAAACTTATTTCTGATTAAAGTAATAGATTGGCACAGAAAATAATTGGAAATGTCAACTTGTATTCGGTAGTTTCATAGTTACTAAGCTGAAAGCAGTGAGATCTGGAAAACAGCATACAGCTATTCTGATTAACACCACCGCCCCACAAAAAACTACAACCAAAAAAACCCCACAACCTCAAAGTAAGTATATTCTAAAAAAAACTATGTAGATCTAGAAGTAGTATACAACTTATATAAGTTTGCAGTAGAAGTGTGTGTGTGTGTGTATATATATATATAGTATAGTGTATATATAATGTGTGTGTGTGTGTGTGTTTAGAATAATGATTACCCAGAGAGGTTGTGCCATCTCCATCCATGGAAATACTAAAAATCTGACTGGGTGTGAAAAATGATCTAGTCCAAAACGGAATTCCAATTAAAATTTACAATTTATTAAATGGAGGCAAGCAAACAGCGCTGGGTGCACCGGGAGCCTCCACTCCACCAAGGCGCACACCTCCCGCTACAGCTTCATTCCTTTTATACAGTCCGTGTTTCCCTCCTCTCGGAAGTCCCCACCTAGCCCCGCTTCCCCACTCGTGCAGGGCTGTTGCTGGGCTGGTTCGGCCGATCTTCTCAAGGGGGAATGTCCCTTTCTTCATTTGTTATCTCTTTTCCCGCTACATTTGCTCCATCACAGTGGGTCTCTTCCCCCTTCCAGATCGGTACTCAAGCCCCGTTGTATACACAGAGAGGGTTATCCCTCACCAGCTACATACTTGCCATCCCCTTAGGCCTGCGGCTATACAAGAACGAGCAGAATCGGTCAAAGACCACAGAAAGGGCCACACTTCACTATGCGGCCCTAGCGTTGTTTTATATTGACACGAATCGGAGGAATACATTTCACACTGGGCATTGTTCTGGGCAGCCTGTTCCAGCTGACCCTGCTTGAGCAGGGGATTGGGCTAGGTGATCTCAAGAAGTTGCTTCCAACCTCAGTGATTCTGTGATTTGTCCTTCCTTTAAGGTTTTAATAGTCCATGGAACATCCAGTGCAAATATTCTACTAAATAATCCTTTGTAAGAACACACAGCACATTGTAGTTAATACATACTCGTCTCTGTGTTTTGGGGTTTTTTTGGGGTGCTGTGGGGTTTTTTTGAGTTTGTTTGTGTTTGTTTGGGTTTTTTTCTTTTAAACAGTGTCGGTAGAAAAAACATGTCTTTTAATGTATGGATTCTTTTGGTCTCCCCGTAAATACTTTAATGTTGTCTTATCTGTTACGAGATGAGAGAGCAAACTGAGTAGGTACTGATTTCCCAGTAAGTCTGTCTTTGTCATTGGTACTGCCAGTTCCCACAATCCTAGCATTCCCAGGGCATCAGTCAGTGTCTACAAGGAACGATTTTCAAATATTAAAGCATGTGAAAAGACATACAGGCCAAAACTCAGAGCTCTCTAGGGATTGTGACCTCTTAAATGGAATATATTCTGACATTTTCACAGGCTACATGAAAGAATTCCAGTAGGGTCATACCATTTGGTAAACTTCTAAACAAACATTCCATCATTTTAGTTTGATTTATAGATTTTTAAAAAAAAAAAATTTTTTTTTCTTAACTTATCTGCTTATTGTGAAGAGATTAACATGGGAGACGTGACCTGTGACTGACTCAATTTAAGGCATCTGCTATATATGAAAAGGTCCTGTTAGAGGGCTTGGCATTTGAGTGATTACAGGAGATACGGAAAGTATGTTTTCCTTTAAAGAGATCTCTTGATCAAACTGTCTTATTCTGACTTTTTTTTTTCCTGAAATTCCTTGTGGATAACTAAATGCATAGCTAGAAAAGAATGTTGAGTTAATTTTAAATTCCACTGTATAATTTTTTTAAATTGTTAGAACTAAATCCTGGCTGCATATCTTGTTGAAATGTTAGCTTGTGATCAGCCACTACAAGAAGGTAATGTAGCGCAAACAACTGGTAATTGATGTGCAGTACTTATTATATCGCATTTTGCAAATCATAGGTAGCATGGTGGATGACCAAATATTGTCCTTAAAAAATTATATATGTATATGTGCAGTTAAACATAAATAGATAAATATACATTTATGTGTTTTATAATACACTTTTAAAATACTTATTTGTTTGTTTGTTTAGATGTAGATATGGACAAGGCTGAATGGTAGGCAACTTTAAACAGTGAACACTGCCAACATATGTCCTCCCTTAAAAGGAATTTGTGTGGGTTTTAGTGGGAGAAAAGAAGTAGAACATGCAGTTATAAATTTGATATCACTGTAAGTGTTTGGGATTTTTATGGGAAGAGTAACTGAGGTAAATGGTGACCATAATTTGGGTTGTTTGGGTCTTTGTTACCACAATGGTGGAGAATACAGGCAGAAATCACCAGTCCTTCTGAGGTAATTCCTTAGTCACAGCATAATACACAATGCTATTTCAAAAATTACTCAGATTTTTCATTTGACTTTTCAAAAATCAAATAAAATACATACTTGATGTTTTACTACCGAAAGAACATGAAGGTGAGAGACTTAAGTGCTTTGGGTTTTGTATATTTATCTGGAATACAAGCATAAGACTGTATGAGATTTACTGCTGAGTTTTTGACAAATGTCTTAAGTGTTCAAAGCAAAGAACTTAATGTACTGGTATACAATTTTTTTTTATTTATTTATTGCAAAACAAGAAGGCAGAAAAGAAACCTATTGCAAGTGGCAAGGGTGGGGGTGGGGAACAAAAGTCCCCAAAACAAAACCCCTGAAGTTTTTACAGTTTGGGGTAACATTCTTAGTGTTTAAAAAAGTAATAGAATAAATTATAACAGGGATTATTTAAATGAATATTTTGGTTTGTGTAGTTAGAGCGCTGTTTTCCTATGTGAAGAAATTACTACACCATGATCAAGAACTGCTTTATCCTAACACAATGTAAAGGACCAAGAAATTCATCAAGGTGTGTGTAAAGCCAAGATGAAACAAGTGTTTGAGTAATTAGGCTTCCCCCCCCCTTCAAAGTCTTGTGGTAGTGAAATAGATTAAATACCTAAGGCTGTTCCACTTTTTTGCTTGTTTGTTTTGTCTAGAGTTTAAATTCATCTGTAGCATTTGGGTTTTTTTCCTGGGATTGCAGAGGAATGAGCTCCATATGATGTGAAGAGTTGGAATGTACTGTTAGAGCAATTGTTGCTTGGTTACTTCATGTTTAATGAGGTTGTGAAGTTGCTTGCAGTTACTCAGCAGATTACTGATACTTAAAAAGATAACGGGACTATTCTGAGCGGCAGACAAGCAAGCACTGTGGAGGGTACAATGTTGCTGCGTTGTTGCCTCCTGTACCCTGTGATTTTGGTGGATCTCTATTAGGCACTTCCTCTTTTTAAATAATGCTTTTTCTGTAGGCTGAAGGTTGGCAGAACACTTGAAAGTCTCTGCAGGAGGATGGAAAGAAAAAACATTGATTACCTTAGATTAAAAGCAAACATGTTTATGAAAAATTTGTGCAATATATTGCTAATAAATGAGATGTTACTGGATTCTGGTTTATGAAACTGACAGGGATGTTCCATTCTGAAGCCTTTTTTCTTCATTTCACCCACTTGTATACAATATATATAACTTAAATAAATTGAAATTAAAATGAGAGGTACTTCTACCCTCTGAAGATTACGTGAATTCCAACTGATTTAATTTTTATTGAAACAATAAGTGTGTTGTGTATCTTTTACTTCAACTTGTGGTTTTGATACACTGATGCTGTTTGTAATTTGGTTTAAGCCTGTAATTGGAAGATACAACATGCACCACTTAAGATTTTCTTTTAGCTGAAAGAGATACTTATGTTTTGTTGTTTGATAGAAACCAGTGTTTCAGCCACAGTTTTGTTTCTAGCTCATTATAGGTTTCTGTAAGATCCTCAGTGTCATTTAGTTAGTTGTACTGTTAAAAATCGCTCTTTGGAAACAGGTACATGTTCAAATCGGAGAGGTTATACATCCAGTGTTTTCTTTGGAAATGAGTAGTTCTCTTTCTTTTATTATGAAACCGTCTGTATTTAAGTACACAGAAAGACAAGATGAAAATTTCACAATTTTTGAAAAAGTTTTTTGGCCTGTTTTTTAGTAGTGCCATCAATTTCAAATTACAATCCCAATTCCAGCTGCCTTTTAGAAACTGAACACAAAAGCATTTCAAACTGTGAGTGGAGTTGAAAGACTCCAAGGTTTTTCTGTATATATTTTGTATTTCATGGGTTGTGTTCTATTTACTGTATAGCTGCTAATAGAGAAAAGGCTTTAAAGAGTAGTCAGAGAACAAACAAGTTGCTATTGTTTCACCAATACTTATTCTAAAGGATTTTTTGTTATAGGACAAAATGAGTAATTTGAATGGGAAAGTATTAAGTTCCCACCCTTGAAGTCTTTCACCAGTCCTTTTAAGATAAATGTGGAGTTAGCATCCTTGAAAACTAACAATGACAGTAACTGCTGTACAAAGCTGTTTTTATCTGTCAAAACAATGACCTTCAAGACAGATAAAATCCAGACACAGGAAGTATGTTTAAAGTATCAACATGGTGTTGGTGGTTGATGGCAGGGCTTCTGCTATTTTGCAAGAGCTTAAAAAATTACTATCAGATTTGCAAATGCATAAGGAAATCTGAGAAGTAGGTGTGGTGCTTTAGCAGTCAAAGGTAAGAACATATGTGACCCGTTCTAGGAGAGTTACAAATTTATTTTATTTAGCAGGGAAAAGGAGCTCTTTAATGCCAGGTGGGTTGGCTCTCTGGGAATTATTAGGAGGCACTTTGCCTTGTTTCACATGGGACCTGCTCATGACTGGCAGACTTCTCTGAACAACTGAGTGTTGTTAGTTACCAGATGAATTTAGTACTTGAATGTGCTAACCAGCTAACTGTTTCTGTTCCTCCTAGTATGGTTCTTAAGAATGTGAGAAAGCTGCTCATAAACACATGCACTTTTCCCCATGTTACAGTGCTGCAACTACAGCTACCAAGCCAGCAGTTGTGAGATGCCCACAGGTGCCTGTGAAATTTTCTCAGAATTTTAGACTTTTCTAATAGACATGTTGAGACATGGTGATTATTTTTTTCTTTGAAGCCTTATCACTAAAAATAATAGAACTATATTGTTGATCACTCCAGTAACCAGTATATCCAAATTATCAGTTGAGCTTGGATTAACGTTTATTCAAGACTGCTGGGAAGACAAGATGTTGTTGGACTATGAGGCTTTTTTCATGATGTGGGGGATAAATGTCATTCTCTATGTAGGGATTTACGAGAAACTGTTCCCTGGGCGGAATGTCCAGGCATTCTTTATATTCACAGTATAACTGCGTCTGAACAAAAACTATTTTATTCTTCCAAGAACTCCATGCTACTAAAGCTCATCTTTCTGAACAGGTGAGAAACGTTCATGAAGGCTTGAACTGCTGTTACCCAACTGCTAATACTGTGGTCTAGCATTCACTTGAGTGCTGGACACTCTTAATTTATATAAAGCACTATAAACACATAGGAATGGATAGAACTACCTTTAGAACTGTGACATTTGAAGGAAAATGTATTACTCCTTGGGTTCTTTAATTACACACTTCCTTATTAGTATGTTGATTTTTTTTAGCTTCAAAATACTCTGTTCTCTGAATCATTTTGAAATAGCTTCAGAACAAAGGACTGATTTTTCAGAAAATGCGTGAAGTGCGCTGTACCCTTCCCATAAACAATTTCTGCTGTTACATATTGTTATACTGTTAGAATATAATTAATCCATCCAAACTGTTAACTTCTCTGTTGGCACAAGAAAAATACGGAGTTATAATCTGGTATATCCATAACTTTGTAAGATTCTACTTATTGACTCTCTCAGATTTTCATACAGGTTCCTTAAGCAGTTTGTGTTTGTATTCTGTTTGTCTGGATTTTTTTTTTTTTCCTGAATGTGTGGAGTTTCGCAACAGTAATTTTGTTTCTTATGCATAATAAGTGTTCTGGCTGCAGGCAGAGAGGAAGTTCATTTGATTTGTGAAGGAGTTCTTCCACAGTAATTTTTTTTTCTTGTGTTCAGTAAAAATCACTGCAAAAGGAGATGTATTGGAATAGTTTATAATTCGTATTTAAGCAAAATCTAATTTAAGCTGGCATTTTTTATACAAATGATGTGCAAACAACAAATCTTTAGGCTGGGAGAGCTGCCTCAAATCATTTATGCTGCAAGAGTTTTCTTTTGCCTGTATTTTCAGCTCCTCTAGATGTCAAGAAGTTGATACAGCCTAGTAAGCTCATGACTCCTTTGAATCTGCAGTTCTGAGTAGATCTAGGTCTCCCTTCAAGTCTTGCTGGCTGTGTCACACAGCCCTGCTCCCCATGGTATCAATGCTTGCCCTGGGAGTGCATTGTTAAGGTGAAGAGTTGGTGTTGAATGATTGTCTTGTAGAAAGATTCAAAGAGGAAAGATGATTTTTTTTTTTCTAGTTTCCACTTTTAAAAATTCGGCATCAGGTGTTTGTTACTGTATATAGATCTTCTCAAATCTGATGCCATTAAAGTGAAACAGTTTTTTTGAGTGGAGAAGTCCTTTATAATTTCAGGCTGAAGGATGTAAAATATGAAGTAGGGTGTTGTGAAATGTATTCCTCCGATTCGTGTCAATATAAAACAACGCTAGGGCCGCATAGTGAAGTGTGGCCCTTTCTGTGGTCTTTGACCGATTCTGCTCGTTCTTGTATAGCCGCAGGCCTAAGGGGATGGCAAGTATGTAGCTGGTGAGGGATAACCCTCTCTGTGTATACAACGGGGCTTGAGTACCGATCTGGAAGGGGGAAGAGACCCACTGTGATGGAGCAAATGTAGCGGGAAAAGAGATAACGAATGAAGAAAGGGACATTCCCCCTTGAGAAGATCGGCCGAACCAGCCCAGCAACAGCCCTGCACGAGTGGGGAAGCGGGGCAAGGTGGGGACTTCCGAGAGGAGGGAAACACGGACTGTATAAAAGGAATGAAGCTGTAGCGGGAGGTGTGCGCCTTGGTGGAGCGGAGGCTCCCGGTGCACCCAGCGCTGTTTGCTTGTCTCTATTCATTTAATAAATTGTAAACTTTAATTGGAATTCCGTTTTGGACTAAATCATTTTTCACAGTGTGGAAAATGGATATAATGATAGCATTTCTAGGCCAAAGGGATGGGAAGATGCACCTGCTAGAGTTACTTGTTGACATGTAATGACTACTTAAAATTACATATAGTTTATTTTCTCTAAGTACATGAAATGCAAACTAGTCTGCTGTTCCCTCATGGCCAGTGCCAGATAATCAGAGGGGAACCATTTCCCCAAAAGCTTCCCGGTTGATACTGAAGTTGATGACTCACATAAGATAAATGTGATATGCTGGAGAGAGAATGGCAGATCAGAAGCTGTGGGAGGAAATACTCCTGAAACTGCTGGGAATAATGAGATGTGTAACTGTAATGCAAAAAGAAAAATAATAAAATACTTGGGTTTTTAGCTATTTACAACAAGGAACAGAATCCTTATACTGCGAGCAAAGACGTGGAAATAATCACTGGTTTTCCTATTACCTCTGCTAGATGAATGTCTGAAACAAGACCTGGGGCTGGGGTGGGTGGGAAGGTTCCTCAACATAACTTTTTCAAATGCCAATGTGCAGCTTTGTTTACTGGTGAAACTTAACGAGCAACGAATGTGCCAGTCAGGCAAAGATGAAGTATTTCTGCTGCCAGCAGGAGTGCTCAGAGTAGTGGGGGAAGGGGGAAAAAGGGAGAGAGTCCTCAGCAGCAGTTTGTCTTAGGTATCAGCAAATGCTGCTCCTTCAGCAACTGCTGGATTTATTTTTAACTGCTTGACTCATTCTTTGTCAGATGATTGACCATCAAGCTGCATATTGAAACACGAATGTGCAGAGGAAGCAAGCGTAACTAAAGGAAAAGGGGGAGTGGTTGTCTGGGAAAAGAGGTGGGCTTTGGGAGTTCTGCTTCACATGCTCTGTGCCTGCTGTCTGAGTGGGTTACAAGCTCCAAAGCAGACTGAGCGTGCTGCAGGTCAACCTAGAAAGTGAAGGATGATGGCTGCTTTCGGCTGCACAAAGGCGCAATTGCTCATTTATTAGGAGAAAGGACCTGGAAGCAGTGTTCGGGACAGCAGTGTACTGCTTAGTGACAAATTAATTTTTTTTTTCCTATGCTGGATGTTGCTATTCTAAAGGATTCTCATCATGATCGATAGCTCCAAGAAGCAGCAGCAGGGCTTTTCCGAGATTTTACCTGCAGGAGATGTTAAGCCACTAAAGGAGAAGGAATGCCTTGAGGTGAACAGCCAGAAAAGTCTCAAGGAAGGTCAGTCACTTGCTGGTTGTGGGACAGAAAATGCAGAAGTACTGGGCAGGTTCAGTTCACCAGCATTGGTGGTGTAATGTCGCATGTCAGGGAGAATTTCTGTACATTAAATGAGGTAATGTTTTCCCTCTTAAAAAAAATTCTAAAAGCTAAATGTAGAATTTATCTGAGACTGTTAAAATAATGATAATAGCTTGATAGAAATTGTAGTATGAAGAATAATGAGTGCTTACGTACTCTTCAGAGTAGCATTTAGTGCTGAATTAAGTACTCTGAAATTGTCCTGTGAATATTGCACAAAGTGCTTCAAAATGTCACTATGGAAATAAATATAATGAAATAGATGTCATTAAATATGACACTATTAAAAATAAAACCCCCCAAACGTTTAGTTTTATACATGTATTACTACCTCATTTTCAACAGTGCTTTTCTCGGCTACTGTCTTTCTTTAGAATTCCCTTCTGCCCTCATACATTAAATTAGATTTGACTCTGCTTTCCAGATGTATGCTTTTCAAATTACGTTATGTCTCCTTAAATGTTTGGTTTTAGACTGCATTAAATTGATACCGTGCACAAGCATTAGTTTGTAAAACAGCAATAATCAGAGGACATTTGGAGCATTATTTAAAGCTGACAAATGGTACTATAGCAGATTAAAGTAGTATTTGTTAGGCTGTAGCAATAGTACTGCTGAGAAATGGAAGTTGTCTTACTCCTAGCTGGGGGTATTCTTCTAGCTGGCCTGTGTTAAGGAGGAAAAGGAAGAGACCTCTCAAGGTTAGCTGCCAGCCCTGCACAGAATAGTTTAACTGATGTATTTTAACATACCAGGCTCTTTGCAGTTCTAAGACTCAAACTCCAAGTTTTAGAGTAGACAAAATTCCTTCTTTCCTTTTACAGCTCTCTGCCTTGGCTTTTACTCCAGATATCTCTGGATTGTCTGGTGGTTCAGAGATTTCTCCCTTAGTGTTGTGGCAAGACTGCTGTTTTTCCCCTTTCTACATGAGATCATGCCTTTCTCAGAATTTAAATGCTGGGTTTGTTTTCAGGTTTTGTTTGTTTTTAAATTTGGATCTTGATGGTTCACATAGTGAAAAGATAGCCCATATTCATTATTGAATTCGGTAACTGACAGTTTAATTTTTAAAAAAAACCCTTTACTTAGCTCTAAGCTAGGGCTAGAGAAAACACTGATTTTTATATAACATACTGATACCAAAGGTTTCTTGTTGCTTGGGAAGAGGGATAATAAGAAGTTGAGTGTTGATGCACGTGGCCGTTGCTGAGAGCATAACAGTTCTACTTCCTTTACAGCGGGAGAGTACTGACTGAAAGACAGTGATTGAAGAGAAAGGGCCAACAGTGGCTTGTTTTTCCTGGTGTTTGCCTTGCAACTCCAACAGGCCCAGTTAAACCTGCTGCTACCTCTGAAGTTCCGTGGGGCCACATGAGCAAAGAAAGAAGGCGAGGAAGTTGACAGGGACAGAGGAGTAAGCATACTGTTGTAGGAAGTACTGTAGGAAAAGAACCCTAACTAATCTAAGCTACCAAGAAATAAAGGGGAGAAAGATGTGAAAAAACTAAGCATGGTGGATAGTGTAGGTGGGCTAATAAGTAACCATGATAATGATTATCTTCAGTCTTTGAATATGTCAGTTATGTAGAAAGTGGATGAAAGAATGTACATTACAATAATGGTCTGTCAGAGTAGCAAAAAACCTGTAATTATGGGACACTCTTCCAGTCTAAATTCATGAATATTTTAGAGTTTAAATCATTCAGTGTATAAAAGAAGATGTAATTGTTTTCCACAGTCACTGTCTTTGCTTCCTTTTACTGTTTTAGTACCTGTTCTCCATTTTCACTTTTCCCCAGTGAATATTGCTTATCCTTTTATCTCTTCTGAGTTAGGCAACCTAATAGTTAAAATAATGAACCTCTTTTTGAGAGTGTGAATGACTACAGGATATCTTCTTCCAGCCTTTCCTCTTTCTAAAGCTCAGGAAAAACAGGCATTTTCTTTCTTGTAGTATATAGAATGAATTATTGAAAACATTGCAAATCTGCTTGATTTGCATCTAGAGAGACTAAAACAGAGCTTCACCTTTTCAATTTATGTTACTAAATACGTAGTTCAGGTATTTTGTAGATTTTTTTTTTTTAAATTCAGTTGCAGTTGTTAATTTCTTCCTGTTTAAATAACACTATAAATAACATTAAAACACTTCTTATTTTACAGAACAGTATATTCTGAATTACCTTGTGGCATTCTGTCTCTGATTTTTTTTGTTGTCCTATCTCTCCACCCCCCTTTCTTTTTCCTTTAATGCAAATGATGACGTGACTGCTTTTGCCACCTGAATCATCAACCCTTTTTTGTTAGGACACAAAAGTACTTATGAATACCATCTGTGAATGGTTAAAACTGCAAAAATGAAAAATGTAATTCTATTGGCAAATCTAGATGAAGTACATAGGGGCCAAGTAATTCAGAAGGTGCTACAGCCTTTGCTTCATAATCTATTTTGCACAGGTTTGATAATCTAAAAATCCTGAGATAGTACAGTGTGCTTACTGCAGCAATGAGTATCTTACGGGAATTGTTAGGTGTAGTTCTTTTTTTAAGTAGTATTTCTTTGTAAGGAAAGAGACTTCTGATGGCAACACAAATCCCAGCACTGTCTTCAGCAAATTAATATTAAAGTTAGATTACAAGGATGACTTTTTTTCTTTGCTTAGGCTAATGAATACTCTTAAAGGTACACATTATAGAATCCTATAGCACAGGAGGAAATCCTCTTAATTCTTGTAAACAACTCATGTTATTGTTGCATATTGTCTGTTCTGTGAAAGCAGTTCTTAATATTATCTGGTTTATAAAAATTACCTTTTGTATGAGCAAGGCACAAAAATACTTTTTGGCTCTGAGGCTAACCATATAGTGCTAGCTAAACAGCTTTTTCCTATAGCATTGACTTGTAATGTCAAGTAAGTAGCCAAAACATTTAGAAAATTCAAGTGAAAACCCTTAAATCAGGACATCACTGTGCATACGATTAGTAAGAAAGAGTAAGTATCATCAACAATGCATATATTAGGAATTAGGAATGTATTTAGGCTGCAGATTAGAAGGTTTCTAACTGAGGAGTGAAGTGAATTTAGGAAGTATTAACACAGTATGAAATTGGAGAAACAAATCAGCATGGTGCTATCTCAGGTGGGTTTTAAAACCAGATTGGATCCCAGTTTGTTTGCACCATAT
>VYZV01037976.1:17483-29859 GCA_013401275.1 Pandion haliaetus | reverse complement strand
CTTTAGGAGCTTAGTATGGGTTATTTTCAAAATTCCTCATTTTTAAGTAAACAATGAAAAATGAGTTAGAAGAATCAAGTGTGTTTTTGTATAATTCAGCAACACTTTTAAAATAGCAAATAATTTAAAAGTGAATGCAGTGTTACTGTTCTTTGCTGATGTTTAGCTGGTAGGGCTTCCCAGTAGCACAGTTGTGACAAAAATGATCACAGACAGAGTCTTTAGGACTATAGGTTTGTTTATGATAGGTATAAAGACTTTAGAAAGGCCAGAAGGTTGATTTTGCAGTGTAGTAACAATTAACAATAAACTTTTTGTAAGCCTGTTATGGGAATGGTGGCTTTTTGAGAGGCTTTGAGTATTGAAAAGGGGGGTAAAGCACTTTGAGACTGCATGACTTGAATGGCCTAAGGAGTGTAGGTAGGATCAATTCAGCTTTTTTTCCCCTGTGACTAGTTTGAGCATTTCTAGCTGGAAAAAGTGTCTTTTAGAATATGAAGTTTGAGGTACCTATAATTTTATTAGCTATTATATTTTTTTGCATTAGGTCAGCTAGGGTAATTATAGAAGCAGCTGCCTGCACCATTTACTGACCCTTAAAAGGACTATGCAAAATGTGATCCTGGCTGAAATTTAAAGATCAACTGTCTGGTCAGTAATCCCTGGGAAGATGAAGGATCTCAGATTGTATCTGCAAGGGTACACAGGCCAAAACCCACCTTCTTGAGTCACTATTTTCACGTGGCTTCCAAGTGTGTAGTCAAGCCTAAAAATTGGGGAAGGAGATGTTGATTTTTATCAATGTGCAGAGACAAGCTCCTTGCATTTTACTCTGCTGTAAACTTACTGTATTTCCTAATATATGCAACTTGAGGCTGGAAATGAACTGTTTTCTTTGCTGCTTGCAATTCAAGGGTGCTAATGTTGCGCAGACCATACTCTGCCTGGCTGCCTGCACAAGAAAAAATACGTTTTTTGGCTACTTTCAAGGCTGTTTGCCTTCCTTTTCAAGTTCTGTTTCTGGATACACTGACCAGGTGCCATGCTGGGCTATATATATGCCAGTCATTGTTTGGCAGTGTGAACCAGATACTTTATGGTTTCCTAGGGCTTGGGGGTTCGTGGCTTAGAGCGGACAAAACAGGAATAAACTTCTTCTGCTGTGAATGGCAGTTTAATACCCAGGTGATGCCTTCTAGCCCAGTGTTTGCTAGAATGGTATTTCAAAAGTCTTCACCTTGAGCGAGTCTCAAAACTTGGAATGTTCTAGCCATGCTCTTCATCTTGCCCTTGCTTCTTTATGTTAATCATGCTTCTGCCTCCCCTTGAGGTCTGGTTAGAGCAGTGCAGAAGAGTAGTCGGAGCTTCCCTGAGGCACGAAATCCTTGCACTGCAGAGCAGCACAGGACCAGAGCACCCAAGCGAGGGCTCAGGCTGCACCTACTGCTGCCTTGTGATGCTGCTGGGCAGCCCCCTCACACTATGTGCCAGCCCCATATTGAATAGGTCCCCATTAAGCAAGTATGATTTTAGTTGAAAACTTCTTAAGCAGAACAGAAAAGTTGTTCATTAACCAGATTTTTTTAAGGGGTAGAAGGGGGTCAGTTCAGTCTGGGTTGAACACCCAGAGTTAACAGTTCAGGTTTGGCTCTACTTGGAGGTAAAAATAGGTGTTAACACCAGGTTTTAGTTAAGATTTGATTCAGCTGTGTAAGATAGTCATGTTCTGGGGTATTAATGTGTTAATCACTGCAACAAAAGCTCCACTGTTGATTAACAGAACAGGCTTGTGAGTTGGTGTTGAAAGATTTTCCATTGTATATGTAAGAGTCTCTTGAGTTTGGGGATTTTAAAGTGCATTTGAGCTGAAGTGCCTTTGTTTATAAATTTGCCAATATTGTAGAAGTGGTGACGAAAAATCCTATTGAGCTTTGGATAAACTGGGATGCTGCATATCTTCAGGCGACACATGTCACTGTAATTGATGTCTAATCTTGCAGTGAGACAGAGTGGTGAAGTGCTGCAGTGTTACGTAATGCGCACAGAGTCAAAGTGGGGCATCATGTACAGCTGATGCATTTTAATTACATCCCGTAAAGGCAAGGGAAGGATTAGTGTGGCAAAACAATTTATTGATTGCTGCATTCATATATGTCTGCATACATTTAGACACTTGTGAGTGATGGGAAATGGATGCTAGTGTATTTGCGTGTGACCTTTGAGTCCTTCTGTAGCTGCAGCTTGCTTAACTGGCCAGCAACAGGAGACAGCATTTACAGCCTGGGAATAAATACACTGACATTGTGAAGTTAGTCTCGAGTGGTTAATAGAGATATATATGTATAGTTGAATATAACTTGCGTTTTTCTGGGACTGTGAGGAAAGTTCTCAGCCTTTTATTTTATGTAAACACCTTTATTATATCCCTAAAACTGCTATTCGGTGTAGGTTAAAAGGAAATTTTTTTATTACTGCTGGTTCAGCACACTGGAAGTTGCATCAGATTTAATCTATATTCAGTTTCAGCTCATTAAGCACTGTGATGCAAATTTCTTATTAGTGTCAAAGTGATATATTTCTAAATATTGGTTAATAAGTGAGAGAGGAAGAAAAGTTAAAAACAAGTTTCCCAAGAGCCAAAAAGGACAGCACAAATAATCCAGAAAATGCCAGTAAATCAGTTTCAGCAGGTGATAGGAGCTCTTGGCAATGTTGTGTTTCCTTGCCCTCTCTGGAGCTTAATTACCTTCTGCAGCATGGAGGAAGCTTGTTTGGCACTCTCGGTGTTTGAGTACAAAAGGTTCGGCTTCTGGCTTAAGTAAACCTGGCACTTTTCACTGGTCTGAATGTATGTACCCTGGCAAAAATAAATACCGTGGTTTGGTAAAGATATGATTCTGTGCAACCTATAGGAATTGCTAAGCATTTTTACTATAGTAAAAAATCTGCAACAGCAATTGATTCTTTGGTCTTTCCTTGAGCAGGGCATGTCAAATGCGTTGCCTTTGATTCCTCCTCTTCAGCAGCAGCAGGAGTAGCTAATGTTGGCATTTATATCTATTAGCAATTGCTTGATACATTGGATAAGAAGTAGAAAACTGGATTGCTATAAGGGCAGTAAGCTAGAAATAATCTTCTACCTGAATTACTACAGGTTACTCCTGTGGGAGTAGGTTAGTAGGAGGCTTAGAAACTTTAAAATAAATAATTAAAGCTTTAAAAGCTTTACTTGACAGCATTTGTGATCACACTAAAAGGAAAATTGTATTTGCCTGCCTGCAGATCAGTGCATGTGTTCTTTCTGATGCCTCAGACCTCAGCTGTTCTCAGGCTTTTGCTCCCACTCTTCCCCTTCCACAAGTACCTTTGGCTCGCTTCTGTTAACATATGCTTCTCTTTCCTGACGCAGCACCATAAAACTGGGTTATAAACTAGAAATTGTTAGGGAAGCCACATAAACCTTTCTGCAACTTTGGCAGAATGGCAGTATAGCAGCAGAGCTTAATGAAACACTGATGACTCCCGTGGTTGCCAAATATGAGAAGGGGAGGACAGTCGTAGGAGGTTGAGAAGCAATAACTGAGCAGAGACAGAAAATGGGAAAACTGGATGATGAAATCTTTAAGAGGCTTGTCATTTATTTCCTTAACTCCATTTTTCAGAAGTGTTATTTAACCCAACGTGGTTGCTGCTGGCATGCTATTGCCTGGGTAATTTTAAAAACTATTGCTGTACTGAAAGGCAGAATAGCTTTGCCAGAAGGGGGTATTACTCTTCTGCAGCTTACAAATACCTCCAGAACTCTGTATCTGAAACATCGCACTAATATTTCTGTACTGAAGCTGTTGAAGAGCAAGAGCATTGCTTTATTACCAGTTTAGTTGTTATTCTTTAAAAATGGGTGGCTCTAGTCTAGTTGTAGGCATGGCATGTAATAGTTTCCAAATTTTTGGAAGTTTTTTCTGCTGTAAAAGTGTGACTTGTTTTGCATCCAACTACTAAGGAAATTTTAAAATTTTAAATACAAGTTTTAAGGAAATGTGGAACAGTTTTTCCAGCATCTCTAACCTAATTTCATCCTTTTAATATGCCTATTAATTATTTCTTCATGTATCTCAAATCTAGATCCAGCTGTTGTCTATAATCTTGTCCTTAAGACAGAGAGTGACTAAAGCAGAAATGTAGGCACATTTTAAAGACATGAATCTGCTGTAAAAGTTTTGGATGTCACAGCAATGCAGGTAGCGGATCCCTGTCCTGGAAGAGGAAGACAGACGGCGCTCTAGTCCTTTCCCCTGCAAAGTGTCTCTTTGGTCCTGTGGATTTTTCCCAATGCATTCAGGTTGGGCTGCAGCTGACTTTTGCTGGTAGCTTTGGAAAGAATTTTCTGCATATTGCCCTTGGGTATCAGTCCTTCAAAGTATCATGCTTTTTATGTCCTTGTAATATTCCTATATGTTTTCTTGATTATCACTCCCCTCAGTGCTAAGAACCCCATCCAAATGGAGGAATCGTGCTTTATCCCTCCACTCACATGTCCCACGGCTGATTCCTCATTTGCACCAAGGAGGCAGTCCTATCCTTGCTTCATACCATCCGGAGCAGTAACAGACCAGCTGAGTGAGGCTGAGCCCAGCACTCCCAGCCATTGTGCAGACATCCCTGCTGACAAGAGCTAAACAGGAGAGGGAATAAGAAGATAAGACTTCTTGCAAGTGGGTGATAGTTTGTGCTCCAGAAGAGTATGTTCAGATTGTAGAGTGTGCGTATTCCTGCCTGTAAGGTGTATATAATGTGCTGACAGCTTGTGAATGTTGCAGGCTAAGCAGAAGAGCTCTTACTTGACAGGCACAAGAAGAATTTCAGGATGTGAATTCTACCAGTGGGAAGATTGAAGCCACAGTTTTGACACTGCTCTTATTTTATGTGGTGTTTATTGCAATAGGTCATTTCTAAGACATTGAGTGAATAAAGATGCCTGACAACTTGATAGGCTATCATTTTCTGTGAAAAGCTAGCAGCAAATAAAAACCTCACAGTACTGATTTTGTTCTGAGTCTTTCCACCTGTGCTCTTGCAACTAAATTGAGCCTTGTGATCACACATATTGCTCAGTATAATTTTTCTCCAGTGTTGTTGTGCTGTTTGTTGCTTGTTCAGAGTGGCTTCTGAACTAATGCTTGGCTTGAGCGAGTGTTGTCTTGTCATACAGCCTGGGCAGGTATAATTTAAGAGCAAAATTTTCACATAAAAATGAAGTCCAGCATAGGGCTTCATTTCTTCTCACACCCACACCAGCGGCTGTAAGATACTGTAGCATTACAGGTGCAAATTAGAGGCTCTCTTGTCTCATGTGATACCAGACTCTGTTTTCAAGTAGTACTTAAGATTATTTCCTCCTTAAAAGCTTGTACTCCCACATTTGGAAGCTGCTCAAATAGTGGTAATGGGCACCAGGAGAAATTACTATGCTTTTTCATATCCCTTCTCTGTTGGTCAGAGTTCCTATTTCAATCCAGAAGGTAGAAAGTAGTTTCTCATGGGTGCAATAAACTCAATGATGGGTGCTGACTGTACTGCAATAATACTCAGACCACCAGTCAAGCCTATTCCAGTGCATTGGTTCAACATACATTGGCTCAGGTATGGGTTTTTTTGGCAGCTTGGAGTCCCACATGAGCTCTAAGCCATTGGAAGCCTTAAAATCTGAGGGGAGGTAGCCAGAAGCAGAAGGATTTGTGGTTCAAGTTTTGTGGTGATACAGTTGTCAAAATAGGCATGCAGATTGTTTGCAGTTTCTCTGGGGGACCCAAATGTGTGGCAACTCTGTATTTTTATTTTAAATATAAGGGAGTGTATATCAGGGTGCATTTATGAAATGATTGCAGCTGCATTCTGAAATCTCTATTCCTCATATAGACACTCCAAAGCTAAAATGGTTGAGTCTGCAGTGGTTTCTACGATTCTGTTGTAACAAAAATGAAAAGCAGATTCTGGGGTTCTAACTTTTTCACAGCTTTTTGACAAGTATTGGTTTTGCTTGCTACACTTTAAAAATATAGTCTAAACAAAGCAGCTTGTATAAGCAGTGCATTTTTCAACAGATCAATGTGAAATATTTTTAGCAACATGGAGTATTTTGTACAGGGATGAAATTGTGGAATACAAAGTATTTGCAGGGCATGACAGCTTATGTTAGCTCAGATTTGTATGGTGTTTACTTTAAGCGTATAAACAAGTCTGTAGGTGATGATTTCTGACAAATGAAAATAGGAGCTTAGCATCCTATTCCCATATCAGATCTTATTGTTAAAACTTATAAAGAACTATTTTTCCCCCAATAGAACTTATCAAAAAGAGGCTTTGAATAGAAACTGCTGCATGTGACTTAATCTTTCTTCCATGTAACTCGTGACCTCACACAGCCCTTAGACTGATGGTGACACAGTGAGCATTTCCTGTGAACCGTGAGCAGTGCTGGTCCCACTATTGTTGGGCACTTTTTTTGTCTGGGAAAAAACAAACCCTTATTTACTAGAAGCCAGTGTCCTGTTTGTTTGTAGCTGGCTGGGAAATGCCATATTACAAGGGTCTCAGTGGCAGTTGTCGCTGCTAACAGAAGCTGTTGTTGTGTTTTGCTCTTTTTCTCACTGATTTGTATGAGACTTCTGAGCCTGCCTTGTGACCTGCTCCAGATTCAGTTCACGGCACAAATACTAACCTTGTTTATCCAATATAGTTTTTTCCTCTTTGGCGTTTCCTCAGATTAGCTGTCTGTTAAAGGCTAAATAATAATCCTCCAGTTGTTATTCCTCCCCCAAGAGGCCACCAGGTTACTTTTCCAAGTTGGTGGATGGCAGTTTGCGTTAGAGCTGCTACCTGGCAAGGCAGGCACGGTGGTGGAAAACTACACACAAAATAAAGCAACAGCATTAAACTGGTAATGGGACACAGCTTCTTTGGCCTTAGAGTCTACATGTGAGTCTCAGCAGCCTTTGGTAAAGGCATATGCTGTGTGATGCTTCTCTTGGCCATATGAAATCAGTCCCAGCCTAGTTACAGCCTGTTCCAGGTGGGTATAGCAGCTCTCAGTGTTTGGGACATTTTACATTAGGCTGTAAGAGGTTGTGGCAAGGCAGTCATATGGATGACAAGCTTGCTGTGCGGTACTGCCTTGAAATCTAGTCAAAACCAGCATCCGTACATCTGTTCTGCACATCATAGACTGGATGCTGCAGGGCTGCTAGCTGGGCACATCACCGTAGCCAAGTTTTATTTAAAATACATGCTGCATGTGAGTCCTTGCCACTAGATTGGTGTATCAGGAGGAACTTCTTGGTGTCAAAAGGTTCCTTTTTATCTCTTCATTTCTCCTTATCATTGCCTTGTCCTGGCTTGGATGCCTTCTTAACTGTCTTCCCATTTTTAAATATTGTATAAAATGGTGAAGTTCTGTAGGTATAGCAGCATATATATACAGAGAAAGGAACCATTAGGATATATAATTACCTTCCTCAGTGGCCTAGTAGCCTTTGCAGACATAATTTCTATAAGGTTTCGTTATTGGAGCTCTTTCTGGTGAGGTAGCAAAGCTCTGGAAGACTTGGGGGAGTTTGGGGGGTGTGTGTTGTGTATGCGTGTATATATATATCTATATATATATATATATATATACACGCACACACACACACATTCTCTAAGTATTTCAATTTTCAGTTGTCTTATTTATTCTGCTTCTACTGCCAAATCATGCATGCCAACCTAAATATGCATATTATGTATACAGACATTCAAGATACTAAAACCAGAACAGCATCTTTTAAGGGAAAAAAAGTATTTTGGGGTTGGAGTTCGTGTCTGGAACTTTCTCATTTATATGAAAATATCGAGTGCTAAAGCGAACCTACTGTTGACATGATCAAGGTCCTGTAGACTCTGCCAGTGTGAAGCATGAATTTTATGAGGAACATCTGGAAGGTATGTTTTGAAGTCTTGCTTCCTGGGACAGTGGAGGTGGTGCTCAGTGCCTTGGAAAGCTCTTTTCTGGAAGACCCATGGTAGAACATGGCTGTGAGCTTTACAGAATCTGACTTTCCAGCAACAGCGCCGAGTGCAGACATCAGAGGTGACAACTAAATCTATAGAGAGAAAAGGCTCTTCTAGGCACCAGAACTGCTGTCTTGCAGAATTTTGGTTGACTGGGTAGACTATGGCTTATCAATAACACATTTCAATTTTCATATACAGAAAGCAAATGCAAAAGGAAGCTTTGGTTAACTAACTTTACTACCCATTGCTAAAATGATTGCTCTGTTTGCCTGCCTGTACATTGTTCAGGTGAGAAGTCTGCTGTCTGACAGGTTCAGGAGGGAATTCTCCAGCCAACAAATTTTTCCTGCGCTGTTTTATTTTAGCTTGCATATGCACCAGCTTCCCGCCAGGAATCTTCTCTAACCCCACTCAGTAGTTTTCCACTTGAGTAACCAACTAAATTCTAATGTAACAATATCACAGTTTACATACAGTAAAGTCATACACTTCACTTAATAAATGATAACTATTTTGAATTCTGCATAACCATATAAAACACACATGATGATTTTATAAACTGCTAGCTTACACTTGGAATGCCATTTATAAGAGCCCTGCCACTTAGGTTACGGAAGTAGTCCTATAGCATGACGTCTCCAGCAAGAGCAGCAGCAGGTTGTGCTCATCTTGATGGTTCCTACCATTATACAATCTGTGGGAATTGCGCGTGTTTGTCTTGAAAGTTAGCCCTTTCCTGTTTACTTGGAGGAGCACTGAAAGCTTTTTAGAAATTCTTCCATTTTTCTTGGCATGGGGCTATTAATTCTTGTATAGATTTTTATCATGGCCTCTTTTTCTAAAGATAGATATTTTGGCTGCTAAAAAGCAGTTCAATAAAAAAAAAATATCGAAGTGGTTTGTCTAAAAAAGGCTCTCCAAACATAATGTTCTTGGTTTAAGTGTCCTTCTATAAAAGCTACATCCCTAGCTCTGTTCTGAAATCATTGAGATTCATGTCTTTTGCAAAGTAAGCCATTTTCAATGTAAATATTTGGATTTAGGCTTTTATTTATAATACTTAGATGTTAGGAAGATCACCCTTTTCAATCAGTGAAAATAAAGCCTTCTCAAGAAAGCATTTCAATCTCTCCACTGACTCATACATGGAAAGATAAGACTCCCTAATTGTAGGCATGTAACAGAGGTTGGGTAAAAACTCTTTCTTCCTTTCTTTTACTGGCCTGTAAAACCAAACCAGAATGCAGGCCTTAATCTGATTTTTGCGTTATTACATGCAAAGTTGATCTTGAAAGTACTGAAGTCAAAGTAATGCTGGCACTAAAAATCACTGTGGTTTTTTTTAATAATCTTAGGACATTTTTATGGCAGTTGGTTAACTGTGTCTATAAAGCATAAAAAATAACTATATTTCCAATTTAGAAATGTGCAGGTTTTACAGTTGAAGGAAAAATGTTTGTAAATGGGTTTTAATTCTCTGAAGTAATTTTGAGTCATCATTTTGAATGGTTAAGTGTTTCCAGAACTTTTTTTGTTAAAATTTGTATATACCAAAGATATATACACAGAGAAGCATCATTGTAGACTGGAGGCAGAAAAAGTGATGGCCACAAGGACAGAGGGACAGGGAGCTGTGCAAGCCCCTGGTGTCGCTGGATGTAAACCCCTATTGCTTGTTCCTCCTGTACTAGCATTTCCTTGTTGTTCCTGCTCATAGTCCCCATTAAAACGTGTTCATTGTCTCATGGATGTTGGGAAATGAAAAGAGAGTTTCTTAATTGTGTCCATTTTAAGGTTGTTTATTCATATAAGATAGGATGATGCTTGTAATGCTAGTAACGGAGCTCTTGCTAGCCTTCATCCCCTGTGTTTATTTAAAGCAACTGTATGATTTACTGCAAAACCTTCCCAATGTGTCTCAAGTGTTTCCTGATGCATGAGCTTGATTGAGATGTTCCAGCTCATAATTCACAAGTCACAATATAATTCAGAAAAGAAACTTCTGTTCTCAACATACAGCCCTCTTGCAATGGTATGACATCAAATTATTTCAGGTGTTGGTGATTGCTACAATGAAGATCAGTGATGTTGGTTAAGCTATAGGCTCCTAATTTTGTTTAAAACAGACTTGCTGCACTGACTTCGCATCACACAAACAACCTCTGATGCATAACTGCTGCGCAACAAGATGGCTCTGGAGGCAAAATGGGATGACTATTTACATGTTGCCATTTCTTCAGTGTCCTGCAGAAAAATCATTCACCCTAAATGAATTGTAAACTCCCTTCCATTTAGTTTTGTTTGCCTTGAACTAAATGTTTCCTCTTTCCCATCATTAATGTTTTTTTAAGCAGACACTGCTCCCACCCACCCCCCATCTATATGCCAGCTCAGGCATTGATAAGTATTAGTGTCCTGGAGCAGGTGAGGTAACAGTTAAATGCACAGTGCCTGAACCTCCTTGTGTGCTTGGGAAGGCTGTTGAACTCTGTGAAGTTAAAGAGAATGTTAAAATCACAGAGAGATGGAGGCTTTCTTTGCACTTTTATTTGGATTACTGGCTTGCTGACTTGCACCTATGATAAGGATAGCATTCATTAATAGAAGCTGGGTGATGCAAATAAATGTTGTGGTCTGGAGAAATGGTGCTAACAGCAGTGGCTTCTTGAACAAGAGCTTTAAACCTAATATGCCCCGCACTAAGTAGGTCTCAGCTAAAACTTCCGTGTCAGCCAAGACATCACCAAACAGTTGGAAAAGCTAAGCAAGAGGTAGTGGTTTGAACCCTGATGTGAACAAGGTGCCGTCTGTACAGACACAGCCCTTTCCTGGAGATCTAAAACCTGCCGCAAAAGGAGTCAATAGTGACATGGTAAGTGCTGATGTAGAGTATTGGCCTCCAGTATAGGCCTTCGGCTGCCTGTAACAAGGAAAGATAGCTAAACCACGATGCCCACCCACCCGTCCGCCGTGGGCAGGGTGTTCATGGGCATATTTTGTCCAAAAAACACAGGTTGGGTGTGTTCAGAAGAGGCAAGTCTCTTCCAATAACTCTGTACTTGTCAAGGCTGCTGTCACTGTTAGCTTGTTCGTTAGCCAAAGGTGAGTCAAATCACATAGACCTTGGCTTCAGACCCAGATTTTGAATCCTGATGATGAGACTGGTTATTTATGGCAAAAAATTAGCTTATTTTCCTATAATATAATCTCTGCATCACTGCAGAGTGTGCAACAGTCTCAGGAAAATCTGATTTGTCTCGTGGAAGAAGTCAGCATTCTTAAGTCAAGTTTTGATGGTACTTTAAACAGCAGGAGATTAGACTTCCAAATTTGCAGCATAAGCTATTTTGGGTAGGGATTAATATAATCCTGCTTGGTAATGGATGCCTCAGCATGCTGAATAGGGAGCACAAGGTACAGGTTGATCTTACCAGCAGAGGTCGAATACTACTCACGCTTATGATATATGGTTTTGAATAATAAATGGTTTTCCTTCCTAGGGTAAAGACACTGAGTTGTTCAGGCTTGGCATCGGTTGGACTGCAAGAAACTGTGTTGGTTTTAATGCTTTGCTAAGAAACATGTCAAAGCGGTTACCTGACGTGCGCTGATAACCGAGAGGGAGGCAGATCTCCCAAGAGCCCGAGTGGTAGACGCTCTTCTGGGCCAGTCTGCCATCTGCAGGCCAATGCTCGCCATGCTGGAGAGGTGTAAAGCAGGGCTTTGGGGGTTTCTTTCTTTCTCCAGAAATTATTTGTAACAAGGTTTTTTTTCTAGGTAAATATTACGTAATAAATCCAATTTGTTTCCATCTGATCCTATGAATAGTCATCTTACTTCTCAAAAAAAAAAAAAAGCAAGGATAGTAGAGATAAGCAAGCCTCCTTAGATTTCTCTAGAGGCTAATGAAAAATTGCTTTTTCTTTTATTGCCCATTGTTCAATTTTATAAGTAAACATATTTGTGCTTAGAAATGGGACATTTCATATGACAGTAAAATTCTGTCCATCACTCTGTCCATTAAATCTTTAACTCTTTACGGTGGTGGTCTTAGATGAACAGTACCACTATAATGTTCGACTCCTGATGAATGTTAAAAGTTTTGTTGAGAAGGGGATATGTGTCTATGATGACCAGGTAGCTCTCCAAGCATCCCAAAGATCTTTGTTTTTATAGTCCACAAATGGATAGAGGATGCAACAAAGCTATTTGGCATTTACACAGCAGGACTCGGCTGCTACTTCTTCACAGACACCATCCCCACCAACCCCTGTGAAAAAGAATTCGGTACACTCAGCAAATTTCAGCAAAAATGTGATTTTTTTTT
>VYZV01037976.1:0-17473 GCA_013401275.1 Pandion haliaetus | reverse complement strand
GGGGGGGCGGGGAGGGGACGACACAGTAGTGACTAATCTAGACTAGTGATTTCACTGAGATACATCTTTTTTAAAAAACTTTTATTTCAGTAGCTTAAATATACCTACTGTTACTTTCTCATTGTCCAGGTATTTGAAAGATAAATGATCTGTGCTTTCCTTAGCTGTTTTTTTAACCGTTTATAAGAAGTCTTAACTGAGTTGTTCATTTGGGAGAGAATTTACCATAGATAAATTACTGATAAATTACTGATCAATTTAGAGTTTTCAAAGGTATAAGAAAATTTCGTGTGTAAAGTGAAATGTTTGGTGTGTACCACATAACCTTTAAATAATTTTTGTCTTTGTTTTAGGTCTTCCTGAACAATACTACAGCCTCACTTGGTTCCTTAGCCCTATCCTGGGCTTGATCTTCACTCCGCTTATAGGTTCGGCTAGTGACCGCTGCACACTGAGCTGGGGCCGCCGGCGGCCTTTTATTCTTGCTCTCTGCATTGGTGTCCTCTTTGGAGTTGCACTTTTCCTTAATGGTTCTGTTATAGGTAAATAATGAGGAAATCACCTGCGTATATCTCCTGCTAACATATCTGCTTTAAGACTTTTATGTAGGCAGTAAAGATAATGATATGCAGTTGATTTAACTTATGTTTAGTGTTAAAATCATTAGAAATCTCTGCAACGCTGCATTTGAGCTATCCATCTTGCATGCTTTTATTTGAAAGTTACAGTGCTGTGCTAAGTATTGTGCAATCATAGCTGTAACTGGTAATACAGTGTTATTAATACAAAGGTTGCCAGCATAATGTTTGCAGTCACCGAGATGAATTTGGTCGATCCTTGACATGGGAAAATTGTAGCAACCTGTTCACAGGGAAATGTTTCCTGTTGTGATCCATTTTCCCTTTAATGCATATCTGGCAACACATCCTGTTTCCAGCATTATTTCAAAAATTATCTTTTCACTTTTTCTTGTGCTTTTCTTAGACCTGGTATTGAAAAAGTCCAGAACATAGTTAATATTTGTTTATCAAAAACTATGTGGGAAAATAATTTTTCCTGAGCCCCCACCAAAGCTGGTAAAAATAGTTTCCCTTGAACATAGTTTACTACAGAACTTAATCTACAATCTACAATCTCTTTGTAAATTTAGTGTAGGAGAGGTGACAGCAAGTACATTTGGGGAAATGTTTACATCATGGTTGGACTGATGCAAATGAAAGGAACTTAGCACCTAATAATATCCTCTTGGCTCTCTTTTTCTTTGGTTAGATGCAGCTCTATTGTGAAAAAGTTTTACTAATTGAGGGAAATGAGTGGAACGTTATCTTGGCTCAGCATGTTAGCTTTTTAAAGCCAGATTGGGATGCCGTACGATGGTTTTCGATTTTCTGCAAACTGCAGTGGACAAACTGTTCAGATGAATGACATTTAGCTTATGCTTTTTTAATTTACCCAAGCAATACATTTTAATTATTTGAATTGCTGTCATATGGTATCAATTCTACTTTGTTGTTGTGTCTCCAAGACTTATTCCTCCTCCTCCAGATGTATGCAAGATTTTAATTGATAAGAAGCTCTAACTTCCACACGGTAGTTTAGGTCAGTAACCATTGTTACTGGCAAGCAAACCTCATATGCAGTCTATAGGCTTATTTTGAAGTATCTCGCCTTCTAATAAATTAGCACAAAATATTGTCTTTGATTTTTCTCTAATTTTGTTGCACAGTAATACAGTCTGTTGCATAGCTTTCTGGAAAACCTGTGCTTTCCAGATACTCCAGTGGTACTTTTGTGCAGTGAAACTTCTTGGAAACAGAGGTTGTTGCAGTGTACTGCAAAAGTGAGCTCTATGCTTTATGCATCTGTTCCTGGGATGTGGTTGTGGTAGATTTTAAATGAAAACCCACTTCTGAAAAGCACTTTAAACACTGCCATGCCTCTCCCAAGGAAGCCTGGAGCGAACTGAAGTGAGACCTGTTCCATGCTAGAAGACAGAGGTTTGCCACTAGCTTTCCATTTATATCAGTGTAAGATAACACTTGAGGCACTATTTAGAGCAGATGCACAATATGATAAAGCAATATTAGTCTCTCTTTAACTGAAGTTTTTGGAATGGTGGCTTGTGCCACTTTTCAGAGAGAAATGGCATTGCTTACCAGTCTCTCGCAAAAGGGGGCGGCTGGTGGTTTGCAGGAAAAGGCCTCATTTGTAACCGGATTTTCTTCTAGATGGACCCTGTATGCTTTCATTGTCTTGGCGTCTTCCCATTTTATGTTCATACTTTACTATGCTTAGTTTCCAGTTACTTGCAATCCTAATTTCAGTTTGGGGCTATAGGAGATGCTACAAAAACTAAGGTGGTCATTGTATCATACCTTTTTTTCATAACCTGGCCTCTGGCTATAGCAGTCATAGGGAGGGGGACAAGGAGCACAGGACCATGCTAAAAAAAGAGGTTTGCTAATCCTAATAGTAACACAACTGTGTCCTGGGAGAACAGCTCTATATAGATCTTATTCAACTCTTGTTCTCTTCACTGTATGCACTGTTCAGGTTTCCAACAAATCTAAAGTGCTGACATTGTTGGTGTTTTCTGCTGTAAGATTCAGCCAAGCGTGGAACATGTATAAATTTCTTTAGCATTCGGAGGACTTGGTATAAATGAGGATTGAATATGCAGGAATCCTAGCACTTGAGATTTAGATGATTTTTGGTGGCTTAGCCAGTTCATCTCTTTCCACAGTCATTTTCATCAGTTATGCTAATGGTTTTATCAGAGTCTTGCATGTGTAACTTCTAAATCTCTCTGATTCAAGTAATTCATGCTTTTGTCAATGGTTCGTTTCATGAAAAATTCTCCAGCTATATACTAATGCTGCCTTTCTACTCTGTAGACAAAAAGCATTTCATCCTGTGCTATCAACAGAAGCTGACTGATGCTTTTTTGCAATGCAAAATACCTTCATGTTACTTCATCCTTAAAAGTTTTGCTTATAAAAGTGATCTAGAAAATATGAATGTTTAAGAAAATCAAAGAGAAGTGAAGGGGTTAAATTTCACTTTATCCTGGTGTAGTGTGACCATTCTATGTTAGGCATCATGTCAGGAATGCTGTCAGCAGTGCAGTTCCCTGTGTTTGTAACTGATAGATGAAGTACGTAATTTTGCTTTTGGAGGCTCTCCTCTCTCACCATGGCTGTCTTTTATAAAAACAGCCTTCAGCATTCTAAGGAAAACACATGCGAGAAACACGAAATAATATCAAATGGTCTCAAAGGTTTAAGAGATACTTAAAAAAATTTTTTTAAAAATAACAAATGTAAAAATGTAGTCTTTGTCCCAGACCACCTATGAAGTTGTGCCAGAGTTGAAATTGGCATTTTATTCTGTAAAGGAATGTTTCTAGGAAGTGTTGACCACCTTTCTCTTAAGGAGCTTAACCTTGCTCTTAGTAGTTTTCCCTTTTTGACTGATATGCTCAGATTCCTCTTCTATTTTTCCTCAGGTTTGGCTATTGGTGATGTCCCAGACAAGCAGCCTATTGGTATAGTTCTCACGGTGCTTGGTGTTGTGGTGTTGGACTTTTGCGCTGATGCAACAGAAGGACCGATTCGGGCCTACCTGTTGGATGTGGTGGACAGTGAAGAGCAAGACATGGCCCTTAACATCCATGCATTTTCAGCTGGTATGGAGTTAGCGGATATGTTTTTCGCAGCTTTCAAGTTTTCCTGATGACCAAGTTGTGACTGAATTGATTTTTCCTGAACTCACTTCTCACTTTTTCTCTTCCACAGGTCTCGGAGGAGCAATTGGTTATATGTTAGGAGGGCTGGACTGGACACAGACCTTCTTGGGGGGTATTTTTAAATCTCAAGAGCAAGTCCTTTTCTTCTTTGCAGCCATTATTTTCTCTGTTTCAGTTGCTCTTCACCTTTTTAGCATTGAGGAAGAGCAATATAACCCTCAGCAGGACAGGATTGATGACGAAGGAGACACACTTTCCAGTGTCAAATTCAGTGGTAGTCTCCCTCCTCTGAATCGACTGAATGTAATTAGTGAGGAAGAGCCGTATGGAGCCTCTATGTTCCATGATGAGGTTCAGTCAGAGCATGATCTCAATATGGAGTTCCTTGAGGTGAACATTGTAAGAAGTAAGAGTGACTCAGTTCTGCACATGCCTGATGCTACATTGGAAATTGAGTCCGAGCTGCTTTTTCTGCATGACATTGAACCCTCCATTTTTCAGGATGCTTCATATCCAAACACTCCCCACAACACAAGCCAAGAGATCATGAAGTCCAAACTCAACCACCTGTCTGCTTTCCTCAGGGACAATGAGAAAGAGGAGGAAATGTTGCTTGATAATTGCTTAAATGAAGATAAACTCCCAAACGTGAATGGCTCCCTACCAAAAGAGTTCCTCAATGGACATGCTAGAATAGGCATGAAGCAATCTAGTACGTCAAACTCCATGCGAAGGCGAAGGCACATGTTCTACCGTCAGCCATCTTACACCTTCTCATACTATGGAAAAATTGGCTCTCACCGCTATCGCTTTCGTCGGGCCAATGCCATCGTCTTGATAAAATCCTCACGCAGCATGAATGACATCTACGACATGCAGAAGCGGCAGCGACAGAGGTACAGACACAGGAATCAGAGTGGCACAACAAATTCAAGTGGAGACACAGAGAGCGAAGAGGGGGAAACTGAAACTACTGTCAGACTCTTGTGGTTGTCAATGCTAAAGATGCCAAAGGAGCTGCTGAGACTGTGTGTCTGTCACCTCTTAACTTGGTTTTCAATCATTGCTGAAGCTGTGTTCTATACAGATTTCATGGGACAGGTGATCTTTCAGGGCGATCCAAAGGTAAGAGAACAGTTACCATTGGCAGACCTGCTTATAGTTACTCATTTCTGAGATGTGCTTGTTACAAGAAAATGGCTTTGCGTTTGTGTTTGTTGCAGGCCCCTTCTAACTCAACTGAGTTACATGCTTATAATGCTGGAGTTCAGATGGGATGCTGGGGACTGGTAATTTATGCTGCTACTGCTGCTGTTTGTTCAGGTAAGAGATTCTGCACAATCAGACAGTGGAATGCACCTCATATATGTATTTGCAAGATAAAAATAGTTTTGCTTCAGTTAGCATCTGCCTCCTTGTTTGGAGTGAAGGATATTTTGGAAAAGCATTTTATGTGGTCATAAGTGGAGAGGCTTCTGTAAGAATCAGTATTTAAAAGTTCCTCCAAATGTAGATGTGGGAATATGAACAGATCGCTTAAGTGGCATAAAGCACAAAATGGTATCAAAGGATATTGAATGGCATTTAGCTAGTCATCAGGAAACTAAAGATATGCTTATTAGAAGATTCAAGCATAGGTAAGAGGTTTTTGCAAAAACTGCTTTTAAAATCAAAATTATAAATCTGTATTTCTGAAAGTGTTTTGTGCTCTCTAATAACAGATAAACCAACTACAGATAATTTAGGCTTGGAATACAGACTCTGAAATTGAGAGCTTTTGCCAAACTTAAATTCTACCTTAGCACGTGTGCAGGCGTGTCTGCACAGATCAGTATCGTGGGGACTGCCTCTTTGTTGAGACATGTCAAACTGAAGTTCAGGTGGGCAGCTTGTTTCTGAACACAAACTGAAATGTGGCTATAAACATCAATTATCTGATCACTTTGTTTAGCAAATGTGCTTGCATTAGAAACAGAATCTCCTCTGTGCTCAGAGTGTACCTGCATTGAAGTTAATAAAAAGGTAGAATTCATGAATGGACTGAGTGGACCATGATATGTTTGAGTTTCAAAGTATTTTATTCTGCCTTGGACTTGTAGCGTGGCTTAGGCAAGTCTCTGAGCTTATTTGTTCCCTGGTTTCTGGAGTAGCAATGCATCCTTTTCCCAATGAGGGCTGAGCTATGCTGCTAAGCCAAATACGCAGTGAGCATCCAAGTCCTAAATGGCATATTGAGCTGTCATGGCTGCATCAACACCATAAAACTTCACCAAGTAAACTGATACTTATGTTTTATTCTTCACCTCTGCAGCCTTGTTGCAGAAATACTTGGACAACTATGACCTTAGCATAAAAGTGATCTACATCCTGGGCACTCTGGGTTTTTCTCTTGGCACTGCAGTGATGGCTATGTTCCCCAACGTGTACGTCACCATGATAATGATCAGCACTATGGGAATAGTCTCTATGAGTATCTCCTACTGCCCCTATGCGCTTTTGGGACAATACCACGATATTAAACAGGTACGTGGAATATTTTGAGTATTTTAATCAAGGCAGAGCGTTCACATTTCTCTAAAGATCACAGTGGCAAAGTAGATTTATTAAATACCATTATTTGAGATACCTGCTTTGTTGCCAAAGCACAAGTTCATCCTTGATAGTAAATAACAAGAGCTGCTACTTAAATCAGGTGGTATTAGCATCAAGGTGGCTCTGGGGTCATGATTACTTTAGCTGGTGCTGAGGAGGTATAAAAAGATATGAGTGCATATGGTAGGTGAAGAGAGATGAAATAATTATTGGAGTTTTTATTATATACCTACTTGTTACTACTGTTTCTGATGTGTTATGTTAGCATTACTCAGGTTCTTCACAGTCTTAGATATTGAGGTGGGTCTGGAAATGCAGCTATAAGTTTGGGGAGATGTAGGGCAAATTGATTCTGCTGGAAACAAGGACAGATTTACTTTCCACTTTTTAGCACTGTTCTATTTGGATTACAAATTACAGTGGGATCGTTTGTGTTAACATGTTTCTGCATTGGGATTGGGAGGGGGTTTCCTTTTTATAATCATAAAAATAATTTCCACTGTTTCATGTAAATTTTTTTTACAAAACCGTATCTTGGAGCCAATTTGCACTAGGAGTGCCCCAGTAAATATCTGCCTCTTGGTGTAAGACGAGGAGGCTATTGATAAGTAGGTAAGGAGGCTGTGGCTCTGGACTTGTATAGCCTGTGTGATGCACAAGGTTGGTGTAAAGTTGACCACGTGGCTGAGAAATTCGAGGAAGATACTAGTATTTAATAATTTGATTTCATCCATTGTTTTATCTCCTAACGTGCTGCTTGTCTTTCTAGTACATTCACCATAGCCCTGGGAACTCAAAGCGAGGATTTGGCATAGACTGCGCTATTCTGTCGTGTCAAGTTTACATCTCCCAGATCCTCGTGGCCTCTGCACTTGGTGGTGTGGTGGATGCGGTTGGCACAGTCAGAGTCATTCCCATGGTGGCTTCAGTAGGATCCTTCCTGGGTTTTTTGACAGCTACCTTCTTGGTGATTTACCCTGAAGTCAATGAAGAACCAAAGGAAGAACAGAAAGGACTAGGTCCTCCAGAGACAACCGAGGGCAACTGCACAAGTGCAGAGAAGCCAACTGTGCTGAAGCTCACACGCAAAGGAGCTGCTGTGTCAGAGCTGGAGAGTGAGTCAGCTGTGTGAGGCTGTTGCTTGTTCACCCACATTCCAGGGAGTGCAGGTGCAGGATCAAGAAACTTTTTTTTTTCCCCAGGAAAACAAATTAGGATCTTCACTGCTCGTAGCTAAAATTGCAGAAGAAAAGGCAGTTTCATGTAAAAGTGTAAATGAAATTCTGTAGTCCTTAATATAGGTTTGAACAGGTAGCTATGATGCTAATTGCTTTCTCTACAACTTAGAAACATCATTTCTGAACACTTTTTTATTAAGAATACATTTAGATTTCGAATAAGTTTTATTAATCTGCATGAGACTCACAGTGTATACAATTAGCAGTTAGAAAAATTAAGGTTTTGGCTGTTTTTAAACTAACTGAAAATGGAAGCTATCTTGACTTATAGTCTCTTGCTATTTTTTTTTGTCTGAACTTTTCAGATTTCACTAGTGTTACAGCTGAATCAAATGCTTAGACATCTTGATCGATTTTTTCATAAGCATGATATTATTGGTCTGACAGCTACAGTTCTTTAACATTAATTTTAGACTTCATGTTTTTGTTAGTGCAATTACTACAGAATAGTTTAATTTGCAATCATTTTCAAGAAAAACAAAAGCAATTGCTGCGGTTTCTAAGAAACTGCTGTGAATCCTTTTAGTCATACTGTTCAACAACTACTCCCAAGTCTGCTGCTTGTTGAGAGAGGGTGACATTGGGTGCATGATGTGAACTGTAGATGGAGAGAGCAGCAACTGGGAGAGGTTACAAGCACTCGCAGGTTTTTATCACAAGTGCTGCATTTTATGAATGTCATTGGAATATGCTGTGACAATTTTTAGCTGGGAGTTCTGCGTGCTGGTGAACTCGGGGGTTTTCTTGGCATTTAAACCTGATCATCTCTGGATGAAGCTGCCATGGAGAAAGGGCATCTCTGGGGTCAGCTTTGTGGGAGGGGGTGTGTGGATTCTCTTTCATAGGGAAAGGAAGTCGTCGTTGATTAATTGCACTTTTTATGATCGTTTAACCTCCTGGCTGGGAACGCAGCAGCCAAGGTAAAGGCATGGTGTCAGTACAACAAGGTAAACCGTAGGCCTACCTCCGTCACTTTATGGCACAGTCTGGGTATATAAAAATCTGCATCAGAAACAGTTTTTAGACCTTAAAATTCAATCCACTAGCATGTGTTGCTGTTCCAGTCCCTGTGTTGGAGGAATTGTAGGCTGGAGCTCTTCTGAGCTGCTGTACCAATGTCATCAGCGCAACCTCCATGCCCCTTCCTTGATTCAGGACATAGCTGCAGTGCAAAGACATTTTTTTTGTGAAGAGCTTAAAAGAGTTGTGCTAATCTGATTTAAAACAGCGTTTGGATCAGTAGCAGCGTGCTCCAATCCATGGGCAGCTCAGAGATCCAGCAGCCATTTAAAGCAACTTTAGAAACCGAATTTCCATTTGTCATCTTATAAGAAGTCTTTGTGATGCTATCTACTCATTTTCGCATGGGCCTCTGGGCTGCAGTCAATCTGTGTGCTAAACAGACAAACCACAGCTTGTAAGATTTCTGCTGCCTCAAACTTCTCATACTACAGTACTTTAAAATGCATGTGTAAATCATGCTGCAATATAGTCATTCAGAAGAAGAATATATATTTCAAAATGAAAAGCAGTTTTTCTAATAAATTACTTGAACTGTCAATGTATTTAAGAAATGTATGTTTTGGTATATTTGAAGTTAACATGCAGCCTTGGCCAGCATCTTTGACGAATTCCTGGTGGTATACATGGGTTTCTTAGCTGAAGGCTTTCAGTCGGTGCTGATGTCCTATGCTATCAAGGGTGACAATGTTCTTAGGCTGGTTAAATCGCCGAGCACTAAAGTACATGTAATCACACAGGACTTAGGGTTTGGTTTTGGTTTCTTTTTTTTTAAGTGTCTTGAGAAAGTTGTTTGGTTTTTTTTCTTTAAGGTGAATATTTTTTTATTTAGAACACATACTGTGAACTGTGTTCAGACAGGGGAATAATACTACTGAAGAATATGAGACCTTATTGAAGAAATCAGTTGTGAGAAATACTTTAATGGAACTCTGCCATGAATTTTATCATCTCAATTACATCTAATATATTCTGGTGATGTTCATATATAACAGTTGTATTTCACCCTATAACTGGCATTCACGTAAAATACAAACTGAATTAGACATTGTAAAGTGGCTTTAGTATTTTATCTTTAAAGCTCCTTGAAGATTCTGCTTTTGGTTAAACAATTGCTGTCAAGGACTCCTTATTTTAATATCTATTTCTGGAAAGGTTCTTCTATGGTTTAAAAATCTGCATCTTCTGGCTGGTGCTGGCTGTAATTACCCTTTTCCCCATGAATTTTATGGGTCAATGTGGTTTCAAATTGCCATTATTCCACATAGCACCTTCTTCGTAAGCCAAGATTTCTTTCAGAGCACCATCAAGCTGACCAAAGTCTAGCTGCAAAGAGGGAGGAGAAGTTGAAGTTCCCTCTCACTTCATGCCCAGCTGAGGGAATGTGAAACAGTTTGGGGGGGGAGTGAGCTCAAACACATTTATTTAGCTTTGTCAGTCAGGGGGAAGATGAGGAGGGAGGAAGGACATTTTGAACCCAGAGGGTTGCAATCAAAGGTGGGGCAGGTCCGATGTTGTCCCAGCCAGCATTTGGCATAGCCTCATTTCTAAGAACTGGATGTTAAAATCTGTATCTGGAATTGTTTATGGGACTGTTTAATTACCATTTGTAATGCACGAATATGCACGCTGCCTTGTAGCAGGAAGCTCTATTTCACTCCCCTGTAAAGCCGAAGGAAATAATTATCCATTGTAAACGCGCTGAAGTATTTGTAGTATTGCCAGAAGAATTAACTTGGGGGAACCCCAGCCAAAGTATCTCCTCTGTACCTTAGCCAGCCTGTGAAACCACTGTGCTGGCTTCCAGTGCGCTTGCCAGTGAGGGCTCACAAGTTCTTTCATAGTAATGCTTTTTCTTGAATTTGAGAGAGTTTTCTTTCTAGCCCTGGCACTTCTCAGGGTAGAGTGGGCGGTGATTTGTTTCTTTGTGTCCCTTACCTTATCTTTTGATATAGAAATTTTTTTTTTTCATCACTACTAAAAGGTAAAGTAGGGAGATTTTACGTGTTTATTGCAGAAGTTGTGGGAAGAGAGAGTTGAAGGGGTTTTATTCCTGGTGACAATAAGCATAATATTTTGTTTGTCAATATTTCTGTATAGTCAGAATCATCCCGCGTGCTTCATCTCTGTGGACCTTTACTGCAGTAGGCTTAAGGTTTAGTGGTTGCATTCTGTGTTGCTCTATACTGTAAACAATTTTAACATACTCTGCTGCAGTCGTCCTGGTGACGTGTAACACCTCAGACATGAGACACCATTTGTGCTCAGATTCTCAAGTGCTGTAGTCGGTAAGCTGCACATCTAGAAATATTTCACATGAGAGCAGAGAAGCTCAAACTTTAACCGCTCAGAAAGGCGTAGCGTGGATTTTGCGCCGTTCGGTTATTGCAAGAGTCCAGTCGGATTTATGCTGTTCACGGATGGCAATCTGAGACTCCAGAAGCAATAATTTCTTAGGAATGTTTCTCTTCCTGCTGGTTAGATTACTTTCATAGAGATTTATTACCTAAATAGCCTTTTAATAACATGAATCTGGTCGTTTGCTAGCACTGGCAGTAAGCAGTTACGGAAAGATGTGGGTTGTTCAGAAGGGAGGAAGCCAGTAAATCCAACGGAGGTTAGTGCTCCTTGAAACACACAATGTCCTTTTCCCCTTTCACTTGCAGCCTTTTTCTAGACTATGAAATATTCCCAGCGCAGCGGACTGAAAAGGAGGCAGCTGCAAATTTAGCCTCCTGGTTTTCTTGCCAGTGCTGATGCTGGCATGCTGACCCTGTGATGAAACAGGCTTGCCTGAGGCTTTCCACGGAGGCATGGAAGCAAGGGCTGAGCCTTTCTTATTCCTCTCCCGTCTGATCAGAATCCCCCCAGCACTGGGAAATGACAGTGACAACAACAGTGATTATTGCCAGGTACCTCATTAAAACCCCAGTTTTGTCGTTAGAAATGCATCTGCCCACCCTTGGGTTGTGGTGAGCTTGGCCTTCCTCAGGTGTCCACCATTAAAGGCAGGATTTTCATGGCTGCCAGCAGTGTCTTGCAGACGTGTGGGTTGAGGTCACATTTACAAATAAAGGTGGAGAAAGTCACAGTTTGTTCATGGGAGAGCTCCCTCCGCATCCAGGCAGGAGGAGAGTTCGGGGGGGCTTCCTTCCCAGAGGCGTGTTGCAGGGGTCAGCGTTTGTTTTCAGTAGTTGCTTACGTTTTCAGCAATTTTGCATAGACACGTAGCCAGGTTGTGCAACACTCTGTTGTTCAGTCCCTGCGATGAATCGTAGTTCAATCACTGAGAGTTGGGAGTTTTTAAGTGTGTGTGTATGTGTGCGTATTATGTACCTGTGTGTATGTACATTTATATACACACTGCTCGGGCCAAAATACCTTTGGTGGTTGTGTGCTCGTCGTCACTGTACTCAACAATGTTTTCAGCCGAGTTCTTCCAGGTTTCCCTCATCTTAGTCCGATGTGAGACGAGCTCAGCTATAAATATGTATCCTATTTAAATGAATAAGTAAACTCCTGCATGATATTCCAAGCACATGTAGCAGCTTCGGCATCTGAAGTATCTATTGTGAAAGAGAAGTTGGTTTTATTTGCAGCTGTTTTGTCCTTGTTTCCTTTTAATAGGCCAAATAAATGTAACGAACACCAAATGTTGCACAGAAATGTTATTAATGACTGTGTAGAAGAAATACCAAATTTTATTTTTCTTTGCAGAAAATTTATGGTTACAGAGAGTCCTCTAGCTGTTATTCTTCCTTAAATGACAAAGCTGAACGTTTGTAAAGTGCATCAAAAATGGTCATTTTTAAAAAGTGGAGCTACTGAAAGTTTTCTGTTTCTCATGTTGCATCCAGAACAAGCCATTGGCAGTGGCAAGCTGCAGAAGCTCAAATATCAACTGGCATTTTGATTTCGAGGCTCAGCAGCCCAGACAGTTAGGAAATTGTGTTGGGTAATAACAAAAAAGGCTTAATTGCCTTTTCATAACGTGGCACGAACATCTGCCAAGGTTATCTCATTAAGATGTTCCAGTTTTTCCTGTAATTTAAATTAAGATCATCTCCTGGAAAACTGACTTTGTTTGGTTCCTCAACCCAAGAAGCCCTGCAACTCACCTGTCTTTCAACCTCACCTTCCCTCACCCCGGGGAGCACAGGGGACAGCAAGAGGTGCCCAGGATGGACAAATACATTCCATGCCCAGAAGAGAGCATCTGCTAACATTAAAAGGCTTTTGATGCCCTTGTGACCTGCTAAAACTTTAGTGAAAACACAGGACATGGTTCAATTTGACATGCTCTGACACATTTTTCTAAAATTTTGAAGTTGGGGGTGAAGCTCTAGGAGCGTTTAGCCAAACTAGGCATCACCTCATCTAGTCTGCACCTATTCAATCCTTAGTGATAGCCAAATTGTAGAAAATAGCCCCCAAAAGCAGAAGGAATTTCCTCTCAAATTGGCAGTTCCCAATATTAATTTTTCTTTCTGATGTAACATGAACACTAAGCCCTTTTGGTAGCTAAATGACCAGCTTATTTTAAATGCCTCATATTAATAGAAAGCTGCATATAGGCATCTCATAGCGGAAAAAAAAAAGAGAATATTTAGTTCCTTTGTGAACTGGCCATATGACAACTACTTTTTTATCAACTTATTAAGTTGGGGCACTATAATAGCTCTTGCTGAGTTTAGCAATGTTTATAAGCATGTGTTAAACACATAATGTTGTTTTTTGAGGAAAAAGGGATAAAGAAAAGTAATGTCACAGATGAATGTTTGAGTGTGTAGATGGCATAATGTATGTATGATTTTTATTTCTACACTGTTGAGCTTATTTTCTGTTTTAAGGTTAAAAAAAGATTTGTTGCATGAGAACTGTTTTATTGTGTTCTGCACTTTCTGTTCTTTTTGTATAATCTTGATTTTTTTTTCATTTATGCATAGAAAAGAAGAATCAGTTTAGAAATATTCTACTCCACAAAACATTGTGTTCCAATCCGTTGTTCTGAAGTTCGATCTTAATAAACATTTCAGTAAGAGTTGGTGGCTTGTGTTCCTGTGTTGTTTGTAGGGAATGTGAGCAGACGCGTGCATCCTTTCTGTGATGCACCTGCGGGACTGGCAGTGATGCAGGCTTCCTGCTACAGGCTGAATATTGCTGCTGCTTGACCTTGTCCCTGAGCTGTACGAGGCAAATAATATTCACCTGCTTCCCAGAGCTAATTAATATTTCTAAAAATGCTACTACCAAACATTAGCTGATGGAAAAAAATCAAGTGTTAGAATTTGCAAACACTTGATAAACTCACCTGACACTTGCAGGGTTCAGGTGTAATGAAGGAGAGAACACAGATGGAGGTGCAAACTGGTGACATCTGGGAGAACTGTATGTCCCTGACTCAGACTCTGTTCTTGCCCTGGTTGCTCTGATCCCCATTCCCAGGAGGACACAAGGGGTGGTGGCTGCCACCTGCTAAGCCAGCAAAATCCATCATCTCTCATGCCATCAACAGAGCGCTACCAGGGCCGAGAGGCTGTATGTAGGGTCTTCCCTTCAAGTGCGTGGCAGGGGCCTCTGGCTCTTGCCATTGCAGCAGGGAGGGTCTTGTCCCTCCTTTGCCAGCACATCAGCCTTTTCCCACTCCTCTGCCTCACTGTGGTGTGGGATCCCTCTGCGTGGGAGCATTTCAGGAGGAAATAAGCATAACCATAAGCAGCTTCCAAAGAAACCAGTTTGCATCCAAACCGATTAACTGCTTCAGCCATTGTGAGTGACAAGAGAGGGGAAAGCTGGAGGGACCTCTGCCAGATTACAAAGGCCAGCTGACAGGGTTAAACTTGCAGTGTGAAGAGCTTGGTTGTCCTGCTTTGATTTCTAGCAGTTTACTTGTTGGGTTTGGTCTGGCACTTCTGAAGGCACTTCAGAATCAGTAGCAGCAGCTCAGAAGTTGTTTTTGACTAACCACAGCTCAGCTGTGCCTATTTCTTGCTGGATTGGAGGTTAAGGAAGAAGTGAAAACATAAAATGCAATAAATGTGACTTTTGGCCTGAGCTATGAACTTGCTTTTTCATCAGCACCGAGGGGAGAGTGTGGACCCTGCCTCAACAGGGAAGAAGCCACTCCAAATACCTACAGAAGACCCAGAGAAGGGTTGTGCTGGTTTTGGCTGGCATAGAGTTAATCTTCTTCACAGTAGCTAGTGCAGGGCTACTATGAAGTCTGAGGGAGTGTGCTAGTGGCTGTGTGGTGCTTAGTTGCCAGCTGGGGTTAAACCATGACAAGGGCAAAAGCCTCCTCTCCTTGCCCGCTTCACTCAGCAGAGCCCTGGCTGCTTGTCCTCACCATGGGGACTCCAACCACCCGGCAGAGCCCAAAGTGAAGTGGGGATTAAGTGGCAGGGACTGTCCTACATCCCTGTCCTCTCCTGGCACAATTAAAAGAGGCCAAAGGGATGTGAAAGCAGCAAAGAAATAATGTCCCTGGGCTGGGTCTTGCAAGGCATGATGGTGAGCCCCTCTCTGTCCATGCATCTCCTCCCAGGTATCTGCGTATCAGCCGCATCCTGTGTGCCAAGAGAGGGGGAGGACAGGGCAGCCCTCTTCATCCTTTCCAGTGCTGTGGCAGGATGCGGCCGGGGAAGAGCAGCAGGAAGCAGAAACCTCCCTGATGCTGTTGTCCCTGCAGTGTGATCCCCAGTGAGGAGAAGAGGTGAGAAAGCCCATTGCTCAGCTCAGGAGTTGTGACTCATCCCCTTGCCCTGGGAGCGGGACACTGCGATCCCTAGCCAGGGGCACCGAGGTCTGTCCTTGGGGTGGGAGCAGAGTGCCAGGTCTGGGCTGGCTGGAGCATGCTGAGGAAGGGGTGAGGACAGAGGAGCTGCGACAGTCCCCGAGCTATTGTCTGAGTGAAACGCAGCTGTTACAAAATAGCTTGCAGTGGCCTTGGAGCAGCTGGGAACAACTGGGAGAGGAGCCTGTCCCAGCTCTGCCCCTGCTTTCCAGTCTGGACAGAGGATGGAACAACCAGCAAACCAGGATCTCCCTGCCCTGCCCCAGTCTGCCCCAGTGGGGTTGGTCCCTGCATCGCTCAGGCTTTGCAGCAGCCGGGGTATCATCTCTCCCATCCTGGGGGGAGTGGGTTGCAGATGGTCCCCATGTCCATTGCCAGCCCTCAGTGCTGGAAGGGGAGGTGATGCCGCCTGCTGCTGGGGGCTATTATTAGGTAGTTACAGAGGAAAACCAGTGGCTGCTTGTCACTGCCTCTGCGTGGCTTCTGTTGCTGGATACAGGCTCTGCTGAGCAGCTCCAACCCAGCTGTGCCCTGCAGGATCAGGCCTTATTGTTCACACTGTGTGGTTGCCCCCATGCAGGCACCAGGCAGAGTTGAGACCTCGTGCACTCCCAGACCCCCACTACCACCCACTGCCCAGCAGCTCCAGCCTTACTGCATGACACACTCATGAGCACAGAGCTCATTCGGGACATGGGATGTGCCTGTAGGGTGTCACCATCTTCCAGGTGGTGATACAGGGCACACACCCTCAAGCTGGGGTCCCATGTGGTGGGCAGCCCTTCACACCCCGAAGAGAGGCAGGGGGCAGCCACCTAGCAGGGAACAGGCCCTGGAGGTGAAAGGGGCATTGCAGCAGGACAGTGGCCCAAATCCTGGGGCCAAGGGCGGTGGGCAGCTGCTGCTCCAGCTCCCAGCCCTGAGCAGGCAGCATTTGAGCAGCATTCTCCCTGTCCTGACACCAGGGGTGGCACTAAGGCCACCCACCCACTGCTGAGAGCAGGGGACCTGTGCCGAGGCACTGGGGTAAAGCACCGTGGAGGGGGAAAGCCAGACACCAGGGGGAAACCTGCAGCTTACATCCTACCTCGTCCTCAGCCCCCAACCAGCAGCTGACCCTATCACAGCTAGGACCCACATCAATGCCACGCAGCAACCAGCAGCCCCCTGCCATGGGGTGTGCTGCATCCCTGGGCAGTCGTGGGGAGAGGTCTGGGAATGTGGCAGCTGAAATGGATGCAGAAAAAGCAACAGAAGTAAGTAATTGATGGCAAAGGGGGTGATGCTGGCTTTTTGCTTCATTCACTCTAAAACGCTGACAGTGAAAAGCAGGATTCAATCGGTACTGGTGGAAAAAGGGGCCTAGTCCTATGAATAGACGCAAAGCAGCTCATGAACAGAAGCTGGAAGGCAGAGGAAGGGTCGTTTCCTACCTCACTGCACAGTCCCGTCGTGGCGATCACAGCCAGCACAAGATGGCCTGAATTTCTAGTCAGCTCCCATCTCCACATCTGGGTTATTTCTAGAAGCAAACACTACCATCCCTTGGTTTGAATCATAGAATCAACAGAATATCTCAAGTTGGTAGGGATCCATAAGGATCATTGAGTCCAACTCCCTGCTCCTCACAGGACTACCTAAAACTAAACCATATGACTAAGAGCGTCACACAGATGCTCCTTGAACTCTGACTGGCTTGGTGCTGTGACCACTTCCTGGGGAGCCTGTTCCCCAGACCGACCACCCTCTCAGTGAAGAACCTTTTCCTAATGTCCAGTCTGACCTTTCCCTGATGCAGCTTCATTCCATTTCCTCATGTCCTATCACTGGTCACCAGAGAGAGGAGATCAGCACCTGCCCCTCCACTGCCCCCCTTGAGGAAGTTGCAGACTGCGATGTGGTCACCTCTCAGCCTTCTCTTCTCCAAGCTGACCAAACCAAGTGACCTCAGCCACTCCTCCTAAGTCTTGCCCTCGAGGCCTTTCACCATCTTGGTTGCCCTCCTCTGGACACACTCTAATAGTTTGATGTCCTTCTTACGTCGAGATGCCCAGAACTGCACACAGTACTTGAGGTGGGGCCGCA
>VYZV01037963.1:21866-35627 GCA_013401275.1 Pandion haliaetus | reverse complement strand
CATTTGAATCCTACGTAAGAATTCCTTGCATATGAAAACACTAGTGCAAGACAATCTTCAAGTAGATCTTTTAAAAAAACCCAATACTTTTCAGAGTCTCCAATAGCAGCCAGAATACTTTGCATCTCCCTCATCCTTGATTTATCGTCATTATCTTGCGAAGTAACCTGTTCCACTAAATTTTCTCTAGCAATAGCTGACCTTCAGAGGCAATTTTTCTCACTTGTACTGGTATTTGTACATTGTTTCTTATTTCCTCTCTCGTTTTGTTTATTGCACTCAAATTCTAGAAGTTTGTGGTACAGATAGAAAACCAGTATATCAGTTTCTGCCAAAAGTGCCTGTGTGAATGATCTGTTTGGGTTAGGTGAGCACAAAACTGAAGTGAATGGTTTTAAGGGGAATCCTAGGATTTAGTTTGTATTGCTTATGTGAGAGTTTATGAACAACAAAACCCCACATTTTGCAAATGGGTATAAACTCCTATTGGGTGTAACAACTTCTGTATTGGTGCAAGTACTGCAAGCATTTTGAACAGTATTGATCTCAGTTCGTTAAAGGTGAAAAATAACTAATAACTAACTACTTTATTGAGGTTGACTCTGGTTAACTGTGACCGTGCCTGCTTCCCCCTGCCAAAGAATTTGGGAATAAATGATAGATTTTGAGATGAGGCTGATCATCAGATGATGCTCACAAAGTACATTTCCACTGGTAATGACCGACTGTATTTTTGCAAAATGGTTACTTCTGTCTGCAGCTGATAAGGATGGTAATTTAATGTTTGTTGTGGGAAGATAAGTAACTGCAGCAGTTGGGTTTTAAAGAGTAATTTTTAAAGTAACCCAGCATCTGGTAGATGTGAGAAGCCGTGTTCCAGTTGCAGGAGCTGCTTGTAGAGTCACATGGAGACAGAGAGAAGGGTAAAGGAGATATGTCAAAACAGCAAACAGAAGTGTGAAGTGATGAAGCTTTATGTGCCTGTATGATTTGCAACTTGCCATCTGGTTTAGATGGTAGGAATACATTTCCCACTCTTCATAGGTGGCAAAGCAATATCATAGGAGCTGTATGTGGCTCACGGACAGTGTAAGTGTGGTTTGGTATTTGCTGTGGTATGCTTAGTAGGTGTGTCAAGTAGACCGATAGCAGAGAGAGGAAGTGGAAGGAGTCTTAGCTCTTGGACATACTAAGAGCTAAAATTTCAGTCCAGAAGTTATGCTATTCCTGGAGAAGTATTTTGTTCAAAAGCCAAAAGTCTTTTTCTGACCGGAAAGAACTGTAGTACTGAATTTCTGGTCCTAACTCCCCCTGCATTTGAGTAGTGTCTAGTCATCAGGTCTATTATGTGCAGTATATGGATTCCCTACACTGGGTGAAAAAAGGTAAGATACAGTGAGGGGGACATGCTGAGGATGCCTTGGAAGGATGTTACAAACTGATAAATAGGCTTCAGAAAGGATGTGATAGTACTATTGCTTATTAAGCCACTGCTTATTGTTGTTCAGTTATTGTTTTTAATTCTAAGAGCCTATCCAGTCACTGTGTCAGGTCTCCAAGCTGACCTGTATGTCTCCAGATGTTTTAAGCCTTGCTTGACATGAATGCTTCCATACCTTCTTCCAGGTATTTACTCTCCTATTTGAAATCTGATTTACAAGTTATTGAAGCTGTAATGCTGTAAATCTGATCTTCAGTAAGAGTGCTTCTAAACTATTTTTAGAGATTCCTGTGCTGATAATTACTTCAATTTCCTATGAGTCTGGTGGTTTACATGGAAAAATCCCAGGGTCTCACTGAAGACACACGCATACATATGCAAGAGCCGAACTGAAAGGTCACTGCGCTTCCTGATTCGAGGACATACTCGTATTGTGTCTGAAGAGAAAGCTCCCCTTGAGAACTAAAAACGAAAAGCTGTAAATAAGTGCAGGGATTAGACTGAATCCAGTATTTATGGCAGTGCAAAGTTACTTACATGATTTAGCCCCATTAAGTTTAATGGAATTATTAGCTGCTGAGTATTTTAACTAAGATTTCTCAGTCTGGATGTAAATTAAATGTGACCTTGTATTTCAGATTCTGAAGTACATGCAGAGAGTTCAGCATTTTATGTCTAAACATTAACTTTTCATAATGTTCCTTTGATCCTGAGTTTTAGTAGAACTCTTAAAGTCATCAGCTAATTGAACATTAAAATATTATTGGTTATTGCTATCAACTTTGGAGGCTGCAGTACTCGGAAAATTTCAGGAAGCAGTTATCCTAATTGCTTAATTCTAAACAAATAAATATATTTCTTATCCTTTGGGTACCTGTTAATGACTTAAACTTAACTCTACTGTAATTGCAGAAATATACTGAAAATGACATAAGAAGCTGTTGTCTTGCTGAAATAAAGCAAACTGAAGAGAAATACACTGAAACTCTGGAGTCAATAGAGAAAGTAAGATACTATTTATAGAATTGTGCCATGTATTCTTATAACAGTCTGGAAAATATAATGACATAGTTGATGTATATATACATTTTTTTTTTTCTTGCAGTTTTTCATGATGCCATTGAAAAGGTTTCTGTCAGCATCGGAGTTTGACACTGTTTTCATTAACATTCCTGTAAGTAATTGTGTATTTAATGAACAGATGTAAAGTTCAGAGCTGGTTATGATACATGTGTTGTATGTTACTGCACAAAATGATTATTTGAAACATGGTGCACAATGCATTTATGTAGGTATTAGGGTAGTTGATAAAAAAAGATGTGTATGCTATTTTGGTTTTTTTTCTACTTGAGTGAATAGGATGAGAGAAAAAGTATTATCATGTCAGATAGTGAATGGTTATAAACTGGAGTATCTTTGACACTTAGAAGCTAATAATTTATGGAAGATGGGAAGGCCACGAAGGTGATCAGAGGGCTGGAGCACCTCCCCTACGAGCATAGACTGAGAGAGTTGAGGTTGTTCAGCTTGGAGAAGAGAAGGCTCCTGGGAGACCTTATAGCAGCCTTCCAGTACATAAAGGGGGCCTACAGGAAAGACGGGGAGGGGCTCTTTAGCAGGGAGTGTAGTGACAGGATGACAGGTAACAGTTTTAAACTGAAAGACGGTAGATTTAGATTAGATATTAGGAAGAAATTCTTTACTGGGAGGGTGGTTAGACACCGGAACAGGTTGCCCAGAGAAGTTGTGGATGCCCCATCCTTGGAAGTGTTCAAGGCCAGGTTGGATGGGGCTTTGAGCAACATGGTCTAGAGGCAGATGTCCCTGCCCATGGCAGGGCAGGTGGAACTAGATGATGTTTAAGGTCCCTTCCACCCCAAACAATTCTGTGATTCTAAGATAGGTTATCTTCCAATACATGCTGGTATGTTAGTGATGGTACAAAGTTGTGACTGTTAGGTTGCCTACAACTGTATGCTGAGTGGTACTTTCATGAGGATTTCTGTAGCTACTTTGAAAATCCTTGTATTTATCTTGGCTCTGTCACCATTGAAGACATTTTAAAGTTAAGATAGGTCACGGTTTTGGGTTCAGAATATGGCACTGGAAAGGATAAGGGAATCCTCTGTGAAGTATCTAAGAGACCTCTTTAGTTGACTGAAATCTTAAAGGTTTCTGTGATTATTACTTTGTTCCATTTATTTTTGGCCTAATCATAATAGTATGACAATTGACATATATTTTTAGTTGATGAAAGTATTGAGCACATATGTTTATCTGACTTTATAAAAGAAGACATCAGACATGGTGTGAAGCTTCTCTCAACAGAGACAAATGAATGTTCTTTTATGATGCACACTGTAAAGAAAGGGTCCCCAGAGTGTGGCCCACGGGCCACATTAAACCTTTATTGCCTGTGAAAGATCACCTCTGTTTTGGCCATCTCTGGCATGTCCTGCAGGCTCTCAAGGCTGTAGAAGGAGGTGTTTAGGATTTTTTTTTTTGTTCTGTGGGAACCTGTTTTAGTTGCTGTTCCAGCACTGTCCTGACAGAAGCTAAATTATGACACTTATTACACTGATGATGATACCTGACACCTTGCAATGTTCATCCCGCTATTACAGTTTTCAGCCTGAATCTCAATTGCTGTAATTTCCTTCTCTGACTATTAGTCTGAAATACTGCCACAGACATCAGTAACCTACTTGTTGTCCTCAAGCATGTCAGCTGCCTGTAGAGATCCCTTGGCTTTTGAAAACAAATTTATATTCTGTCCTACATTAATGTTTCTTATGGTGGCACATGGCTTAGACAAGTGTATTCCTCACTGGGTAAAAAAACTGGCTGGATGGAAGAGCCCAGAGGGTTGTGGTGAATGGAGTTAAATCCAGCTGGCGGCGGGTCACAAGTGGTGTTCCCCAGGGCTCAGTACTGGGGCCGGTTCTCTTTAATGTCTTCATCAGTGATCTGGACGAGGGGATTGAGCGCACCCTCAGTAAGTTTGCGGATGACACCAAGCTGGGAGGGAGGGTTGATCTGCTCAAGGGTAGGAAGGCTCTACAGAGGGATCTGGACAGGCTGGATTGTTGGGCCGAGGCCAATTGTATGAGGTTCAACAAGGCTAAGTGCCGGGTCCTGCACTTGGGTCACAACAACCCCATGCAACGCTACAGGCTTGGAGAAGAGTGGCTGGAAAGCTGCCCGGCGGAGAAAGACCTGGGGGTGCTGGTTGACAGTTGGCTAAATATGAGCCAGCAGTGTGCCCAGGCAGCCAAGGCGGCCAGCGGCATCCTGGCCTGTATCAGAAACAGTGTGGCCAGCAGGAGCAGGGAAGTGATCGTCCCCCTGTACTCGGCCCTGGTGAGGCCGCACCTTGAGTACTGTGTTCAGTTTTGGGCCCCTCACCACAGGAAAGACATGGAGGCGCTGGAGCGTGTCCAGAGAAGGGCAACGAAGCTGGTGAGGGGCCTGGAGCACAAGTCTGATGAGGAGCGGCTGAGGGAACTGGGGTTGTTTAGCCTGGAGAAAAGGAGGCTCAGGGGAGACCTTATCGCTCTCTACAACTACCTGAGAGGAAGTTGTAGTGAAGTGGGTGCTGGTCTCTTCTGTCAGGTGGCTGGTGATAGGATGAGAGGAAATGGCCTCAAGTTGCATCAGGGGATGTTTAGATTGGATATTGGGAAATATTTCTTGACTGGAAGGGTTGTTAGGCAGTGGAACAGGCTGCCCAGGGAAGTGGTGGAGTCACCATCCCTGGAGGTATTCAAAAAGCATGTAGACAAGGCACTTCAGGACATGGTTTAGTGGGCATGGTTGATGGTTGGACTCGATGATCTTAAAGGTCTTTTCCAACCTAAATGATTCTATGATTCTTATTCGTTGCAAATAAGCCCCTGATGTGCCCTACCTAAGTTACTGTAAACTTCTTTCCTAAGGCTCTGTGTGCCCAGGCGCTTTGACATAAGTGCATTGAAAAACCTAAAGCCAGCCAACTTGAAACACTGCACAGGGGTACAAAAAAAGGCTTACACGCTGGAAAGGCTTACATGCTGTACCCACAAACTGAGAGGTCAGTCTACTCACTACTGGTTAAAGAAATGCAAGGGGATCAGATAAGAGAAGTAAAAAGAACAAAATCTGTTTATTGGAAACTAGGAAGACATGTAGTAAACTGTTACATTTAGGTTGTTTTATTTTGCTTTTCATTATCAGCATTTAGTATTCTGCTGTTACAAGCTGGTGCTTATTTCTGACTCCAGTAACATTTCATGGCATCCAAAACCAGAAGAAATAAATGGCGTGCCTAGGCCAAAAAATACGTGCAAATGCTTTGTCTGCTCAGACCTTGTCTGTGTGGCAGTTCCTCAGCAGGAAGGCTGGAGGGCAGTGGAAGCTTGTTTAAACATAGCTGTTACGCAAAGCTCTTCAGCAAACTGCAATGTGGAGAGCAAGTGTGGTGTTCTCAGAGCAGGATGGATTTGCCTTTGTTAAAAGGTTGTGGTGAAGGATCAGTGCTTTGGGGTGATGCTGTATTCCTTATGTAGATTCTGAAAGATGCTTGCTGTGCAAAATCATCTGCTGATGTCAAAATCTATTTCATTTTTAAGAACTGCCCCCCCACCCCAAACCACCCCAAAGTACTCACCAGTCTAAAGAGAGTGCCTTTCATTTCAAAGTTCTGTCCTATAATATGTATGTATGGCTCTTTATTTATGTGTGTATCTCTGTATGTATATGTCTATGTATATATATGTACATATAGATGCATTTGTATGTACATCTGTTTATGTATATACATGTGCACACATACAGATGCATTTGTATGTACACCTATGAAGGCATTTGAATTGGGACGTATATATGGACATACAGAGAGAAAGAGAGATGGAAGTACATGTAACATACTGAAGTTGTTTGAACTTTCATTAACTTCTAATGTGGCTAACATCAGTTTAATTTAAAACTTGGCTTTGAATGGGAGATAGAAGCTTAAAAGGACATTTTGTCCCCTTAGCATTAAGCTGTTTTTCAGGGGTGTTGCATAGTTGAGTCCCTGTGCACTCCTGAGAAAATGTGCTCCTGTAATATATTAATTGGGAAGCGTATCTATAATAACATCTTTGTCTGCTTCAACTTAAGATGCTGAGGATATGGCCATGCAATTGCTAGCAATGGAATTTGATATGTTTTAAGTTTTTGCTCCCTCACCTGTGATGTGATTGACCTCATATGTACTCTTAGTTTTCATCAGTGTGAAGTGAAATGTTTTCACTTAGTTCACAACTCAGTATTGCATATTATTTTTGTAGTACATAATTTACTGCATTAAACCATTTTTCAAAGGCTTTTTCTTTAAACAGTACTCTGTTTTTCAGTGCAGTGGTCTGTATACCACTTACAGTCAGTTATCCTAATTTCAAAACTTTTTAACCTGCTTTGGCTTAGTTTTTTGTGAATTCTCTGACACTATCCATACAGTATTAAGGCTGATGTAATCTCCTATAGTTGCTTACAGATTTTTGTATAATAGCGAACAAGTAAGGTGAGTTGCTACTATACTCAGGGAGCAAATCTTTCTGTAATATTCCTGCCTTTCAGCCATTAGTTGCCTGCTGTATTGGGAAACTCATTATGGTTGCAGTTAACTTGGCACTAGAACATCACTAATTGACCAATGTAATGTACAAAACTAATTTTTCACAGCTCAGGGACATGAATCATTACTTTATCTTGTCACTAAAGCATTTACTTGACTCGCTTAATTTTAAAATTATCATTATAAAATGAAGATGAATTAACAGTGCACGTTCCAAGCTAGAATAAATTAGTCTCTAATAGGTAGTTCTTGGAGTTTCGTTTTTCTTGTCGCACTATATGGAAGATGTGGCAAACCTTGAAATTAGGTTCTACTCTCAAATGATCTGTTTTCCAATTTATTGAAATTAAGGGGTCTAACAAGAAAAAAATTATTTTTATATTCAAAGCTTTAAGTTGTTCTGTTTTTAAAAACATTTTCCCCTCCCCATTACTGTTTTTAAGGATTTAGTGAAAATTCACAGGAATCTAACACAGGACATCAATGATTCCATTGTTAACAAAAATGATCAGAACCTATATCAAATCTTTATTAACTACAAGGAAAGGTAAGATTTATGCACTTTTACTAATTGTGATAGTCTCTGTTCAATTTGGTATTTTGCTGTATTTTTGTTCAATGAGTATTTCTGAAACAGGATTGAATTTGATATCAGTATAGTTATTAAGCTAGTATTTGGTGTTTTGAGCCGGGAAGTCAAAATGTAACCTATTGCTATATGAGCCCTCCCTCTTCTTACCCCCAGTTTTGGCAATATTGTTACATAGACAGGTAACATCAGGATTTTGAACAAAACTTTAATAGCTTATTTTGCACAGCTTTTTTTCATGCAAATAATCCCAGGTATTTTATAGCCTGTACCCGTATTGTTTAACAGATAAAATGTTACAAAAAGGGAAGAAGGGGCAAAATAAGGCAAGGATACATATTAAGGCTATTCCAGGTTCGAGAAAACAGAAGAGGTCATAACTTGAAAGAGGAGAAAGCAGGTGCAAAAGGGAAGAGAGAAGAGACTAGGGTCTTACCCTACCCTGCAGTCAAAGGTGCGACAGTAAAGCGAGCACGCTCTGCCTTCAAACTGTGAAAAACAGCCAAGCTGATAACAGGATAGCTGTGGCAGCATGTCATGCCCTGTAGGCTAATTGCCAATTTTTTTACACACCTTTTCAGATTGTTTTTTCTGCCAGCACTGAACAGCTGTTGGACTGTATAGATGAACTTATATGCCTGTGGTACTTAGCTGAAAAACATTTGTACTGAGGGGTACAGTACTGACCTACCTTGACGTAACTATTGGGTTGTGGTCAAAAATTAGTTCCTTCTGGGACCACAGTGGGAAAGACCTGTGGGAGCTAATTGGATTTGCTTGAGGGAGATGTGGAAGGATGACTGTTGCAGTAATAAGAGGCTTGTGAGAAATTGGACAGCAGCATCTGGAAGACATCAGACAGGAGAGTTGTTTTCTGAGGGAGGAGGGTGTCCCAGCCTGCCCATAACCAGTCTTGCCTTCAGAGACCCTCTGCCTCAGCTTTTATGTTGGAGCAGGACCTAGTTATTTCCCAGGCTGTTAGACTTTCTGCTGCTGTAGGAGGGAATTAGGGGACAAGAAGTTGTTCTGGAAAATGCTTATCTTTCAAAAGTAGTTCTGAAATGTGTGCTAAAAGGAGAACAAAGGACACTGAGAAGAAACCGCAAGTTTATATTATACAAAAAGGGAACAGATGGAGGTGGACTCAGTGTCTTAACCATGTAGAAATTAAAAGTAATCAGATGTGGTAAGTGTTAAATCAGTATCATCACTTCAGTTGTGAAAGAAAAATTAAAAAGAAAAGAAGAAAAAGGTAAAGATTAGGCAAGAGAAAAAGAAATTTAGGAGACCCCAATGGAAAGCTCATGGGGACCCCCAAAAAAAGGACTTGAAGCATCCAAAAGAAAACTCAAGAAATTTATGAAGAGGTGAAAGGAAACAGCACTCTTTGCAATGGGACTAGCAGAAAGAAACACTCCAAACGGGGGCAAGAAACTCCTGTCATAAAACCAAAATGCTTTAAAAAGCATTGCTGCCTTAGACAACTATTGAAAATTTCTCAAATTTTCACCCACTGTTATTTTGATCTGAGAGCTCACAGGATATAACCTGGTAGAAACTGTTGGAGATGGATCAGTCTGGGTAACCTAGAAGTTTTTTAAAAGGATAGCTGTAATTAATCCTGTTAAGCCTGCGTTACAGAATTCATTACAACCTTGGAAGTCTGCAGTGTTGTAAATGCTACAGGCTGTTGTTCTGTTAAACAGCAGTTATGCTGCTTTTTAATGAGTCCTGTATTTATCAGAACATATACATATGAATATTAAAGGAAATTGCAATGATTTTATAGCATTTTGAAGGTAGATCAAAATTGTGTTCTCCTGAATATTCTTCCTTGTATTCATGCTGCCCATTGAAGGCTGTGGCTAAATCCTATCCTTGTTTATTTAGGCACTGCTCCTTTTGAAAGTAGGATCGTTAACAAAGTGTTTGTGAAAAAATGATCAAGGATTGTTCTTAAATAAGCACGTTCCTTTTATTCTTTATCTCTTGCTTTGATTTAGATTGGTTATTTATGGACAGTACTGCAGTCAAGTGGAGATAGCGATATCATGCTTAGACAACATCTCTAAGACAAAAGAAGATGTTAAATTGAAGTTAGAGGTATCAGTATTTTTTAATACATATATACACATACGTATATAAAAACCTCACGTGTTTCTATGTATATGCCCTGTTTTCATCCAGGTCAAAAACATTATGATGAAAAACTAGCTGAACTGATACATGATTGTGTTTCTCTTACTTTTCATTTTTTTTTGAGCCTCTAATCAAATGAATATGTGAGTTGTTGCAGTACCCATCCTGGCACTGAAGTGAATGGAGTTTTGCCACTGACATCAGTAGGGCTAGGGGTGTTTTTGGGAAGTGATCATCAGTGATACCCTTCTGTTTATCATTACATCTCAGCTGAGAACACAGAATTGCAGAATCGCTCAGGTTGGGAGGGACCTCTAGGCTGAGCAAGCCCTGGTCCCACAGCCTCACAGGGCTTGCTGTCTGCCATGACCCCTGTGTCCTTTCCAGCAGAGTTGCTCCCTAGATGGTCAGCCCTCAGGGTTAGCGTGTCCCTGGTTAGTGCATACCAAGTGAAGGACTTTGCCTTCACCTTGTTGCCTTCATGTGAGGTTCCTGTTGGACATGCTGTGAAGAGTGTCACCTGTGCCTTCCAATCTGCTGTTGCCTGCAGACTTGCTGTGGGGGTCTTCTGTCTTTTCCTGCAGATCATTGCTAAAAATATTAAAAGGGATGGGTTCCCCTCCCTCAAGGGACAGACCCCTGAGGAGCTCTGCTTGCAACTCTCTCTCAGGTAGTGTAGGAAACATTAGTCACTGCTCTTTTTGAGCCTCATGATCTAGCCAGTTTTTCATACACCTGGTAGTTAGTTCATCTGGAGCATAACATCCCAGCTGGGATATCAGGATGCTGTGGGAGATGATGTTGAAAGCCTTAGAAAAGTCAAGGTAGACTCTCCCCACCCATTCACAGATCTAGCCATTTCATTGTGGAAAGCAGTCAAGTAGGTCCAGCATTGATTTACCTGTGGTGAATCCATGCTGGATATTCCCAGTCACCTTCTTCATGTGCTCAGAAATTGCTCCCAAGAGGAGTTGCTTCATAATTTTTGCAGGGGCTGAAGTGAGACTGGCCTGTAGTTTCCAAGATTCTTTTGCTTTTNAATTTTTTTTTTTTTTTTTTTTTAGTTCAATGGAATGCCTAATTTCTGTTGTCTTTGTGATATTTATTCTACTCTTTCTCATGCTGTTGAAATATCAAAGAACAAGTGTCTAGACCCAGTCTTTTTTTGCTTAGCTGTCATTGCCATATCAGCTGTTTACCTTCATTTTGTTGATACTCTTTATCTCAAGCTTAGTATAGTTGCTTGGCCCATATATCACTGAAGTTTCATATATATCACTTGAATATTTTTATTTTCTAACTCTCTTGTCTTGTTCTTTCTTCTCCTTTGAACTAGGAATGTTCCAAGAGGGCCAATAATGGGAAATTTACATTGCGGGATCTTTTAGTGGTTCCGATGCAGAGAGTGCTAAAATATCACCTACTGCTCCAGGTATTTTATTTTTGAAATTTAAGGGGGCTGAGAGCAAAACTGTGATTGTTTATCACTAATGGATTGTAAGAATGAGAGCTAAAGGTCTTTATCAGAAGGACGTGATTGACGTTTCTGTAGGTTTGAGGCTGATTTGTTACGAAATAAACTCCGGTCAAGTGCAGGTTTTCTTACAGAGATCGTTCCTCAGAGCCGAAGCATACCCGGGGAAAAAAGAATAAAACACAATTGTTTCCTCAGTATCTGAACCTTTCATTCTTGCTATGTTTAAAATGGTTAGTTGGACCAAACTATAATCATGGTATTTTGAAATGTGAACCATTACCCTCCAAAAGAGGAAGCTGGACCATACTACAGCGTACTTTTAAGATACTTCTTTGCTGTCATAAATTACAATAAAGCCATATTTATTTTGAAATGCCTCTTGTTATAACCCACAAAGCATTAGCTTTTGCAGTTAGTCCTGTAATAAGGGTGGAGAGTCTTATAAATTTAATTTGATAGCTGTGCCAGGAGACTCATTAGTTCAGCTGCAAAGAAATATATTACTATATTAGACTGTCAACCCTGCTGATGCTTGTAAAACGTCGTTTTAAAAAGAGCTACTACTTGTATGTGAAGCATAATTTTGACTCAGCAGAGCAACATACATTCTGTAATGTTAAATTTTTTGAAGTATTTCTACAAATGAGTCATCAATATTTTGATCAGTGGAAAATTGGAAAAACCAAAATGTATGGTAAACTGCTTTTTAAAAAAACCTTAGGAGATCTGAGTCATGATTTTATAATCAACCTGTATATTATGAAAAGATGATATACAATATGTCACTATGCTCTGTGTGACACTATAGTATACATTGTACAAGAAATATTTTATAGACTTTGAAAGAAAAAAATCCAGTAAATTATTAGAATTGTAATATGAAGTACAGATACTCATTCTTTCATTTCCTACGATTTTAGCAAGTTATTATGTTAGCTGAAATGTATAATTCTCTTCTCAAATTATAAAGAAGAAATAACCGTTTTCCCCAAGAGGTTACTTTTTTCACTTCATAAAAACCTAAAAAGACCTTTTATTTTCCATATGGGAAGTGGATAAAAAAATTCTTTAAACATTTACTTTTCTTTTAAATGTGTCTTCTGAGTTAGCTTTATCTTAGGCTTGATGAGACAATGACTTCTTTTAAGCAGTGCACAGTTTAGCTGAGATTCTATTGCCAGCATACATCCCTCTCTGCAGACAAGTGCAGGCTTTGGAATGGGATGACATACCGTATAGTAATGTGCAAATGAACTGTAGTGTTTACCTGTGCTTTCAGCACGCATGTACACTAATGATCTGATTTGGCAAATTTTAAATGCTAGACAGACCAAATTAATGATGGTTCATTATTGGCTAAAGTCAGTTTAGGCTGTACAGCGATCATTCTTAAAACATTTGCCAATTATCTGTTTGCAGTAGTCCCCGCTCAGTTATAGGCTACTAACTATGGGCATGAAAATGTGAATTGTTGGGTTGTATTTTCTTATTTTCTGGTTTTGGCTTTTTTCTTTTTTTGGGGGGGTGGTGAGGGTGAGCAATGACAACTTCAACTTATAAACTGACAGACAGTGGGTGAAAGGTTTTAGCTGCTCTGTCCACAGGAGCTGGTAAAGCACACTACTGATGCCGTGGAGAAGGCAAATCTAAAACTGGCACTTGATGCAATGAAGGTAAGTATTCACGGCAAGGAAGTACTTATGTTTTTGTTGGCAGTTTAAATGGTAGCTCAGAACTATATTTCCTGGAGGAGATAATGTTCTTCACAGCAGATCAAACATGTTTTCACAGGTCACTGTGAGCTTTGTGAGTATGTCAGGAAAAGTATATAGTTGAAGGCTTTGCTCAAGTCTGTGAAGCAAGTTCAGTAGTTTTCTGAAGCGGACGGTTTATGAAATGGAACTTCCTTATTTCAGTTTACTTCTGTATCATTTTGCTGTCATATAATGAGATGAAAAACAGGTGTTTCAATAATGTTGGTCTCGCTTCCAAAATTTAGGAATATTTCTACCACTGTAGGTCAATTCCAATCAAGGTCAGTAGTTTCCCAGTGAGATGAAGACAATTAACTTGCTTTACAAGACTTTATTTTTTTTCTGTCATCTTAATATGATCTCTGTGGCTTTACCTTTGAAAGCAGTAGTGTCTTTCTGGAGGTAGAATATCTGTCACTGTACATACAACTGCAAGCGGTACAAACAAATGCTTTGTATATACAATAGCTGTACTGCCTTATGAATAAGGTAATACATTTTGTGTTCCTCTATGTCACTTCAGAAATGAAGCACAGTTCTGCTTCAGCTGGCTTCACGATCTGAATTGTGACATTCATGTGCTGGAATTGTGACACTTTTTCAATCCTTTGTCGGGAAAGGGGGAAAGAAGCCAACACGACATAGGTCATAACTCCTTCTGTTGTCATCTGTGTGGTGCACAGAAGTTAGTTTTGGGTCACACAGCTGTCTCATATTATTTGACTGCCTTGAATGCCTGGAGTAGACCAGCTCACAAATGAGTTT
>VYZV01037963.1:633-21701 GCA_013401275.1 Pandion haliaetus | reverse complement strand
CCCCCAACCCACAAAAAAACCACAGGTATAGCATCTCGTCTTAAGGTTGCAGCACTGTTTCCCTCCCAATGTACTGTATCCTCTTACAATAGTCCCTGCCAGTGTAGTAGAAGTTAACTGTGCAGCATTGGTATGTTGCTTCTAAAATCCCGGTGTGCTTGCTTGAAAATAAAATGTCTTTCGAAAAGCTGCCAGCAAAGTGGTACTTCCCCCCCAAGAAAGACAATTCTAGGAAGGATTATGCTGTCAGATTCCTTTTAGGAGCAAGAAAAAAGACTATTTCATTTCTACACTAAGACTTATGTGAGTGTATCCTGCACAGATTCATTTGGGAAGCTAGCATAATGATTGCAGCTGTTCTTAGATTCTGATTAAAACTGTCTTAGGAAGATGATGTACCTTTCTCCCACCCTCCAAATTTGTGACCATATTGAAGAGATATTGTAAAAGCAAGCTGTGAAGATCAGAATGCCTTTTCCAGCTCCTGCTCTCGGCATCCCTGACCTTACCAATTACTACTCCCACTCACTCCTCATCTGTAGCCGTAAACAGAGAAGCCCCAACAAATTGTCAGTAATACTCAAGCACGTTCAGAGCATTTTAAAGGCTTTAGTGAAAAGTGTACAGTACATGTTCTGGTAAAGGGGGACAATAATGATCTCAACCTGTGACTTCAGGTATCCCATTAAAGGCCCCTTTTAAAATCTGCTGCGTAACGGCTTCTCTCTGCTGTGCAACAGTAAGAGCAAGATCCTACTACTGGGGCAGTAGCTTCTTCTCTCCTAATAAGCACACAGGCTTATGATACGTTTGCACCTTACATGCTGCTTTTGAGCTGCCTTACATATAATTTCTACTATATGCTCTATTTACCTTTTGTCTTATTCTCTGATATTGGATGTTGTTGACTGCTTTTTTGGCAGTGTGCTGCATAAATTCAATTTCTGTCTTCATATAACGATACCCCAAACCCTAACCACCAAACAATGCTACTTGGAAAAGGCAAATACATGGGTTGTATAAGCCATTAACAAAATTCAGAAAAAACCAGCCCTTTTTTATGATTTATTACGTTTCCCTCTCTCTTACTACTAAATTTGTGTTTCAGTAGATATGATGAAGAAAGTTGTAAATATGATTGAAGATACGCAGAGGCTTTTTTCCTTCTTTATTTAGGCATGCATATTGGTAATTTTTGAACATTAAAGACAAAATTAGAAATAAATTGCCAAAATAAGGTATTAAAGTGGTCTGGAAAAATTATGGAAAAATTTTGTTCCTCCCTTTTTCTGCTGCTGCTGTAGGACTTGGCTCAATATGTAAATGAAGTGAAGAGAGATAATGAAACGCTCCGTGAAATTAGACAGTTTCAGCTATCAATAGAGAATTTGGTACGTGATATTTTTCTTATACAGTTTTAAAATCACTTTTGATCAAATATATTGATAGATGTATTGTTTCAACATTTCAGATGAAATTATAGTACTCTGCATAATATTTTAAGTGTAAGTATGCTTTGCGTGGTTTAGAATGACATGAATATTTAAATACAGAAATCTCTGCTATTTTGGGGGTCTGAGTGTAGTTAAATATATTTGCATAGTTAAAGGTTTGTGTTTGTACAGTGACTCAGATGTTTTTGTAATGAGAAAAATTTTGCCATTTGAAGACAAGAATGGGCTGGACCATTTCTTTATTGTAGATGATAGTGAGAAAAAGATGCTGTTTTCAGGCCTGAAAAGTCCTTTTTTGGGGTAAAAGGAGTGAGTGGTCTAATATTTGAATGTGTTGTCACCTTGACGCTTTTGCTATACTGAATCATGCATATTACTTCTGTTTCAGAATCATTCCCTCTTACAGTATGGAAGACCTCAAGGTGATGGGGAAATAAGGATAACTACATTAGACAAACGCGCGAGGCAAGACAGGTGATGCCATGGCTTCTGGTGTTTGCTATTAAAAAGCCCGTGAAGTAACTATCTTTTTAGATTTGAGGTCAGCTCAATGATTCTTGAGAGTACTTTCCTGTCCATTCACAGAGCCTATACACTGTTTAACAAGTGAATTTGCAAAGTGATTCATGGGAAATTAGCTATTACGTTATCATCTAAGGTCACCCAAGTCCCTTGCAAGTACTAAGTCTCTAGCAAAAGTACTTTCATTGTTTGTTTGTTTGTTTGTTTGTTTGTTTTTGTTTTTTGTTTCGTTATTCAGTAGTTTAGTTGTTCACCTTCAAATTTTTAAGTGCCACAGGCAAAACTGTGTAAAATAAGACTTTGGCTGTTGGCTTTCTGGAGTGTTTTTAACCTTCTTTATATTTTATTTTCATAGGCATATCTTCTTGTTTGATCTAGCTGTAATTGTTTGCAAACGCAGAGGTGATAATTATGAAATGAAGGAAATAATAGATCTTCAGAAATACAAAATTACAAATAACCCCACTACTGATAAGGAAAATAAGAAGGTAAATATTTGTTGATAATTCATATAAAATGTATATTTTTAGCAGCCATTTGAAACATTTTGCAGGAGTTCAGAATGTATATACGATTTATTTACAAAGTTTTATGTTTTAAATGTAAGCTGGAGTGAATATTTAGGGATTTCAACTTTGTTTATTTTGATGTAATTAAAATGTTTGAGTAAGTCATTCCTAAGTGAGTGAACACAATAATGTGGTCTTCTTGTTCCCAAAATAAGGGAATNTTCCTTTTCCTTTCTTCATAACTGATTACCTTTGTATTGCCAATCTTTTTATGCAGTGGTCTTATGGCTTCTACCTCATTCATGTCCAAGGTCAAAATGGTTTAGAAGTTTATTGCAAAACTAAAGACTTGAAGAAAAAATGGCTTGAGCAATTTCAGATGGCTCTGTGAGTATATTTTTATTAACGTAGAATCATGTTCATCACCACTGTAAGGATATCACTTCAATTATACTGAACTGCTTTAATGTTTAGATTTTTTTAATACAGCCTAGTTATCTATTCTATTTGACTTTCTGAGAAACAACTGTCTAACAATTTCAGGAACAGAATATTTCCCTGAAACTCCTCTTGGAAAAGAAAGAGGGCACTCTAGGCTATGTATAACTTTCTAACTTTGCTGCTAAGACTGTTTTAGTAATGCAGTCTTAAGCAACGAGGGGGAATATTAATTATTTTAGCAATAAATATCTAGCATAATAGTGACATTTTTTTCCTCTCCCATTTTTATTTTGATTAATTGAAATATATTTTTTGAAAGGTGATGCTGATGATTTGAGAGGGGATCCTGGCATCTTTCCTAGTGGCTTTAACTAATTTATTGTTTAGTGTTTGGATCAAATTGCTTGGCTTATTAAATTTAGTTTCAAAAGGCTGATTTCCTTTATATGTTTTCAACTGAAAGAGGAGTGTGCTTTCGACTTCTTGAAAAGTAAGTTGTTCAGATGCAGCACTGCAGATTACATTATTGTTATGCAGCATGAGCTTTATTTCCATTTCTGATTCTTGTCAGAAAGACAAACATGATTATTGACACCTCAGGTATTCTGATTAAATTTAAAACGTGTGAACAAGGGAATTGGATGACAAAGTGATGCTTGCTTTATGGTAAAAAAAAGAAAGTGTGAGGGGGAGTGAGATACTCCCAGTGAAAATAGAGAGAGAGCATTAATAAAGATTGTTTTGGATGTGATTGTAAAGGTATGTGGATTCAGAAAAAAGGCTATTATGAGCTGATATGAGTGAAACTTCCTCATAAACTATATATATTTTTTTAAAACCTTAGTATGATGAGTGCTGATGATTTAAATGAAAGCATAAGGGAGAAGAGCCTGGGCTGGGTAGGTGTTACAAGGCCTTCTTACTAGGGTTCCCATCTTGCTGATTTTTATTGAAGACAAAAATGGCATGTGTTTTGGCAAAAATTTCTGGGTAGAATAGTGGGGGATGGGAAGAGGTGTTTGTTTATATGTGTGCAGAAAGCTGAGTACTTTGCCTTTTTCTGACCCTGTGCTCTCCCTGCTGCGCTTGCTGTAATGTCATTATTGATATTTACTTAAACACAGATAAAACGTGTATGAAAAGCATGGTGAACTCAGATTTATCAGCTTTAGCATTACAACTATTGATCACTCTTCAGGTGTCCTGGCCCAGTGTACAAAAAAACCCAACCAACCAAAACAGAAGTCATCCAGGGAGCTAAGGACAGCAGTGAGAGCGCTATGTTTTTTCCCAGGAGCATACCCTGGGTTCTTCCCAAACATTTTCATGGTTTCGTGCAGGACCCAGCCCCACTGCTGTGCATGTGGTGAGCGAGTGCAGCTGCATATCCTTACACATTGTTAGGCACCAGCCAGCGCTCATGAGCTGTTCATGAGCATGCCTTTGCGAACAATGGTTTACTGCTGCTGGTTGCGTTATGTGAGCAGAACAAACGGGACCTGAAGGGTTGACAAGTTAATGTGCTACTCTTTCCTCCTGGGTGGATGGTGTTGGTCATTGAAAATGAGTGGTGGTGTCAGCCTTGTCTTGCATGGATGTTTGTCTTTCTCATAAACCCATACCTCTAGTTTAACCTCTTCCCATGTGATTAAAGGCTGTAATGCAGAGGCATGGGAACTGGAGCAGAAGGGTTGCTGCAGGCCAGCGCTGAGGTGCACCATGATATAGTGGTATTATTTGCATTGGGCAGTGCTTTTGCTCCCTTACATTTATAACCATTAGGATTGAAAACAATGGGGAACTTTTATGCTTTCTGAAGTTTTTATACCTTTCCCCCAACTCCGTTACATGGGTTTGACTTCATAGCATATTTCCTGCAGCAGCTTTCCTAAAATGTACCTTGGTGTATGTAGCAATAAAAATATTCTAATGCATGCTGAGGCACAAGAGTTTGTATTTGGGAATAAACTAAGCCAAGAGTTTTGAACAATTGGTTGGTTGGTTTGATTTGTTGTTTTCAGGGGTCTCACTGCCTACTGTGTTGGTTATCTGTTTAGTGTGATTCTGCTCTGAAAAGTAGCCATGGTTGAAATTATGCTGTTACTCATCATACTCAATTATAATTGCTGCTTCTATGGGCGAAATACTTCTCCTTACTTAAAAGTTTTACTGAGACTGCAAAACCAGCACAGTTGAAGGAGTGAATTACGTTCTTTTTTGATTATCAGAAATGATGTTGTTTACTGAGTTCCAGACAGAAATTTCAATGCAGTTTTGTTGTCTTCAGGATAGCATTCTGTATGGTCAGGTTTGTGCAAGTGTTAATCTAAGAACATAACAAGAGAACAAATTAGGATCTCTGTTAGTATTTTTAAATTAAGAATTAACCTTGTTGCTACTAGAACGGTCTTATTGGCATAACTATGTTTGCTAGGCTGTAATTTTATATTTTTTTAGGAGCTTACATGGTTGTACAAGTGTATGAACAACAGTGATGATAGTTATATGGCTGAAAAGGCACCTGTTGTTGAGATGCTGGTGTCATTGAGATGAGAATTTGTCTACAGATATGGGAAGCTTATGTTATTGATGAAGTACAAAATAGAGGAGAACACTGCTTTGCTTGCTGGCCTTGGTTTAGGTTTGGAGGGCAGGAATACATTAGGTACACTTGATACAGAAAATCTTTAAAGGAAGGAAGGATGAAATCCCAGTGCAATTTCTAGAGCGTTACTTTTCATACTGGTAAGTTTCTGTTAGAAAACTAGTTTCACAAACCTGTGAAAATATTCTACTTTAGCCAGCTCTGTTGTTACTGTGGTATATGGTGAGTTGTCATGAGGGAGGTTGGGAACGCTGGGTTACTGGTCATAAGAAACTGAGTAAATTGGTTTTATTCATGTGGCATTTCTGTTGCTACAGTATGTATTTGCTGTTTTCCTGAGACTATTGCTTTATTTAGAAAATATATAATACCAATACACCTCAATTTTTATTTTTCCTAAGAATGTCACGAGGGTTGTTGATGAAGCCTGTTCATACATGACATACACTACATCCTCAGTAGCAATGGTACTGTGGCATGGTTGCACTGAATTTGATGCTATTGCTATTGACCTATTCATAGTAACCTCCACAGTTGAGGCTGGGTCACCTTGTCTCGTGTTGTGTCCGTTCCGTCCGTGTGTCCCGTCTCCCCCCCCCTTTCTTTTTTTTTAAAACGTTTATTGTGTACAATGTTCAAAATGGCTGGTTATTTGGGAGCACTGGATTTTCTAGTTGACAGTAAAATGAAGTAGGACACTGGGGCAGCACAGTTAATATTGCAGTCAAGCTCTTGAAGCTGAGACTTTGGTTGGACTCATAAATCTGATGAATATCAGAGGTTTTCGTAAAGCTACCACGCAGAGACCAGTGGAGGATGTTTTAACAGGAGCCATCATATCAGAAATGGCTGAGTTCTCTCTTGGTGTGCCTGTCCCTCACTGATGTGAATGGAAGTTTTGCATGCACAAGGGGAACATAACCACTTATTGCTTGGGGACATATGTGGTGCTCAACAGTGATAGTGGTTAATTTAAGCAGTTGGTGTTTTGTGCTTGGAACTCTGTTCATAGTAATGGATGAGCCTATAGCTGTATGAGTAAATAAGCACCTTTAAAAACATAGTACTACAAAGACTTTACTGTACTAGATGTGGAATGTTTAATTTTAATCTAGCACATCAAATAGCAGTGGTTTAAATGCAAAGTCATTCCATATCCAAGATAATACTAATAGAAGTGTGCAGCCAAATTACTGTACCAAATTCCTCAGCCAAATTAGAGACAACATGTATGAAGTGAAAGTTTGTCAGCAATGTGATAAAGTGCGTGGTTTATTTTCTGTAACTAAGCCATTAAAAACCTCAAAAGCTGATTGCAAGTGTGAGACACAATTTTCGTAGATTTTCTAGTAGCATATTGTGCCTAATCTCTTTTCTCCTGTATTAAAAACAACCAGAAGAATCAGAACAAATACGTAAAGTCTCATCATATACCTACAAATTACATAAAATATTTGGTACTTTTATTCAGCTTATGCTAAAAGGTAGGAGCATTGATTGGTTTTTTTTAACCCTAGAAAGCTCTACTACAGATACTTGTCTTACTTTAAAAAAGCTTATTTTTATAGGTAGTTGACTAATATATGTGTCACTGAATTTATGCTAACCATTCTTTATTAAAAGAAAAAACTTCTTGAAAGTTGAAGTTCTCCTCCTCTATTGTATGTGTATATATACCTCAGTTATATTACTTTGGAACTACTTAGCTGACTAATTGTCAGGCTTAATTTCTTATTATGTGGTGACTGCTTTTCTTGTCATTGCTGTGATGAATTCTCTTTTATTTCATAGTGAGATGATAGAACAAATACTGAAAGAAAATATGTTCATTATTACTACAGCTGTCTCATGTTGACACTAAACGTTTGCTTCCATCCGCTATATAGTTCTTTGTATGTAGTTTGTTTCTTGATCACAGTACAGCATGGAGCAGGTGTGTGTTGTCTTCCTCACAATGGCAGAGAGCTTTTCCATGAAAGGCCACATATTATATTTTCCCACTGACTTAATATCTGAATCCATTAGTGTAATATGGCATGCAATATCTTATGCTAGTTTGTGCTGAATTTATTTTGTCATCATGATGTCCAGTTTGCTAATTTAATTAAGTCTTTCTCTGGTTTCTCAATTGTGCTTTGTAATCACTCTAAAAATGGCCATTAGCAAACTTGGCTTCCGTATCTATTCCTAGATAGGAACATATTACACAGAAATGCAGTTTAAAATGTAATCATAGAAGAATTTAGGTTGGAAAGGGTGTGCGGAGATAGTCTGCTTCAGTCTCCTGCAGGGCTTAGGTTGCTCAGGGCCTTGTCAGCTTGAGTTTAATACTGCTGGATTTCGAGATGCAGAGAACCAATATTGCAAAGTGTCATGCAGCAGTGTTGTAACACGCCTTTTAATTAGGCTTTACTCAACATCTCTCTTTCACAAACTGAGAAATGCATGAAAACATCTTGCAGGCAGAGGAACAGGCCTTCTTTTTTAATGTACTTGGTTAAAATATAACCTTCAGAAGTACTATGATTGTAGTTTTTGCTTTGACATTGTTACTGAAATTGCAGTATTAATGTCATGTCTAATTAGTGATGCCTGAAAAATCAGTGGGAAACTCACGATCATTATAGTGATTTGGGTATGCATTAATTGCATGGAGTTAATGAATCTGATTTTTTTTTTTCTTTAATATCCAAATAAAAGAGATTTCAGACATGAAAGCTGTACAGCCCTCAAAATTAGTGGGTTTAGTTTTAATTACACTATATTTAAGTTTTAGGTCACTATAGAGTTTGTGCAGCAGCTCAGGTACAGTCTAATATGTTTTTGAAAAATTACTATTTCAGTTAGACATAAATTCACACCTTGTAACTCAGGGGTCGCAGAACACATCATCTGATTGTAAGGAAATAATCCCTAGATTCACTGATTCTCAAACCTGGTAGGTGTGTATGCAACATTTTAGATTAGGTAAACTACATAAATTGTAGATAGAGCTCATCGGTTTTCTAAATTTTAAAGACAACTAGTACAAGAAACAAGGTAGGTGAAAAGTGTTCTCTGACCCATTACCATACCTATTTCCAAATTTGGTTTGCACTCTGTGACTAATGACATTGGTCAGATTCAACTCAATAGATCTCCTCCCTCAGATAGTGCATTAATAATGCATATGTATTAAGACAACTTCTGAGAGAATATTTGAGCTCTGACATATTGAACACTGACATATTAAATTAAAGCTTTCTTATCTCAGAGCGCTTTAAAAGCCTTAGATACTGCTGCATTTTTCAAATAGCCTGCAAAGGTGTTTCACTTATATCAACCTCACATAGGTTACCAAAGCAATAAACGAATATGTCTGCCTGGGCTTCTCCATCAGTATAAATATTTCAGTACTGCAAAAATGAATGCCAAGTTCATGTCTGCCAAAGAAGAATGGTTGCCTGTTCTTTGCTATGACTCCAGTTGTTTTTGATAAAAAGTTGGTTTTTTTGTTTTTTTTTTTTTTTTTTTATTAGGTTATAAGCAACCATTCACAACGTATTTATAGTTATGCAATTTCTTTAGATATTCCAGACACAGCAAGAACTGTGTGAAGATTCTGTAAATGATTAAGAGCACAGTGTAAGGACAGCGTAGAATGTGAAAACAAAACAGAATTTATGGAAACTGTGCAAACACTTGGAGGTGATAAATATACTTCGATATTATGTCTTCTGGTTCTCAAAAATCAGACACTTCCCAGTCCTTATGTTTTTACAACTTACCTTACAACATGTGAGCTATATTACTGTGAAAATGAATGTGTTTCTTAAAACTCAGTGAAATAAATTTGTAGTGACACTACATCATAAAAATAAAGTACCACCATCTAAATATTGTTTTTTGCGCAAGGTGTTGGGTTTTTTCAGTCTTTGAACATGAAATGCTGCATTACGTGTTTGTCCTGATACTTTGGCTGTATGAACATATGTCCTAGTTTAACCCTGCAAACCAATGCTACCTTTTTTCATAGCAGATTTAGGTGTTTGGTAATTTACGAGTTTATGGCTGTGTACCTTCTCTATTTTTACATTTTTTACTCCCAAACAAGACATTTGTCTTCAGTTAAGTGTAAATATATGATAACATATTTATAGCTTATCAAGGCAAGCAACTTGGTAAATTTAGATTTTTTTTTAAGACTTAGAACTTTCACAGATAAGACTCAGCCAGTGAATATTAGTGTATATAAAGTATTGATGCTTTTGATTTACAAATACTGATGTGACAGAGCTTTGTTCCTATCAGGTGATGTTTAAAATTGTTATACAGGAATAGATTAGCTCAAAGCAGTCCATCTCCCATGCTTTTCAGGGAAGTAGGCTGATAAGGAAAAAGGAAAGCCTTTATCTTGTTTGAAACAATGCAGTACGTTTCCAAAAAATTAACAAGATAATTTCCTTGATCTCAAAAAAGCCACTCATCATATGATCAAATAAGCAAATTTCCTAGCAAAGTCTTAGAAGTTGTGCGTTCTTGATCAAAAGCACAATTTACTTTGTGATATGGTTAATTTAATTATATAACATGTCTTCTTGACAGAGATTCTTTGATGTGACAAACCAGAATGTTTGAGTATTAGCATATAGAGAATTGATTGATTAATTCAGTAAGTAGCATCTTCAAAGATGATTCTGAAATACAATGGCCTAGCTGGAACAGAGAAAAGGAATGAGCTGTAAGTAATCAGCATTTCTACCTTCTCAGGAGCAAAGAAGCTCAAAATCATCCTTCGTGAAATGGCATTGCCCACCTCTAGTGACAATACCCCTCAAGAATGCCATTTTCTCTCTTTACCTTTTTACAGTAAATAATAAAATCCTTGTAAAGAATGAAGAAGCATTATTTATTTGTGTTTTTGTCTCTGCACTCTTATTTTGCCTTTCTATTAGATGACAGCATGTTGTATTAAGTGATCAATTGAAATGGTGATGGTTGCACAGAGCCAAAATGTTTCGCATGGAATGAAAGGGTAGTGTACATATAAGGCTGGTTCTGGTGTTTGTGGGGAACAGGATTCTAAGGGAAGTCTTCCGTGTATTAGAGCAGGGAGTGAGGTTGAATATCTCTTGGGACCAACTTTGCATGAAATTCTTCATATGAGGTTTGGCTGAAAGCTTTTTGTCTTGTTTGACAGTAACATATATGGCTTTCTGTTTCTTCTATGTTTTATTGCCTAGTTAAATTTTCCAAAATTTTCTGAGATGCTTAGTACCAGTTGTCATGGCTAACTTCTAAGGTACTTAAAATTTTTGAAAGGTGGTCACTTTGTCACAAAGCAGGAATTTTAATGTAGGGTGTCTTCATAAATAATTTCTGTTAGCAATTAATAACTTAGAAATACTTATGGCAGGTCTAGGTTTATTGATGCATATTCTGCAGTGATGTCAAATGTTAGTACAATAAGTAAAACTGGAAGCAAAATTTTCAGTGTCCTCAGGTATTAACCTGTGCCATTTTCTTTATAGGCTGTACTGCATGAATATAGCATCAGATTTCATGTCACATACACTTTAAAATGTTCTTCAGCAGTTCATGCTCGGGGTGTCCATAATTCTGAACAGTTCTGTATGGAGCATTTTAAATTATTTTAAGCATAACATGGAGTGCAGAATAATAACAGCTCCAAAATGCAAAGGTCTAAGTCAGGGTTGAGAGTTGAGGAGAGTTCAAGGTAGTGAGTTTTATCTGAGCTCCCCATAGTATTTCTTCTTTTAATACTTAAACCAGTTGCAATTCACTACAGACTCCTTTTCTGATACTTCATGCATCTGCTTATTTGTTATGCCTCTGGGCTCACAGGTGGGCATACATACATTAACTGTTCCCTAAAGCCAAGTTTTAATCGAGTGAAATGGCTACTTAGTTTCAAATATTCACTTTTAAAATTATGGGGTATCTTGCAGACATCTACATACACTTGAACCCTCTGTAACTTCTTGTGGCATGATTGCATTTCTTAGAGACTGATACAGGAAAAAGATCTTCAAAACCTGACCTAAATAGCATTTCTGCAAAAATGTGTCAAAAGCAGAAAAAAGAAAAGAAAAGAAAAAAAAGTCTCATTAGAACTTCCTAGCATGTTTTTCTGTTTTGGGGGAAAATTGTCAACCCCAAAGAAAGGGCAGCTGTCTCACTGTACTGCTATGCAGAGCCTGTGACTCTGCTGGACAGCCTGTTCCCAACCCAAGAGCATCCAGATCTGGGCACTTGTTGCTGTTCAGGTCACTCGGAAAAACATGCTTGTGGCATTGCTGCTGGGGGAAGAGAAGGTTCCTCTTCTATACAAGTTGACAGTCCCACCGAGCTGTGACAATCTGGAGGAACATCTCTGGGCTTATATGATACCTGTGAGGTTTATCATCAGTCGCCTGAGAACAACGGCTCAATTCAGTCAGTGTTTACAATGCCTTTGCTTTCTCTCTATTTAACAGTGATCTACTCAACAGTGTCTAGGTCAGCATCTGCTCTTGTTATGCAGCTAATTCACTTTTGAAAGGAGCATTCTTGATCCATTTGCAAAGGATTACTTTTGCATTTCTCTTTGTGTGATGCATTTGTTCTTTATTTTCCTGTACGTGCTGCGATTCCTGCACTTAAGTGTGTATGTGCTTTTTGTGGTGGAAAAATGATGTGCATATATCCAAGGAATAGCAAACATTTTTCAGGTTTCTTTTTCTTCCTGTAATACATTTTTCTTTCCAGTTTAAGAAAAAATAAGTTCAGTTTAAAAAGATGTGGTCTGGGAAGGAAAAGTTGAGCTGTTAATTAAGTACTCCAGAGAAGCAATTTTTCGACATTAATTGAAATGTTTGTAATGGGTTTAAGCAACCCCTTCTCAGTGGCCTAGACCCAGGGAGAGGGGGAATCTGTGCAGGTCTTAATTGGCAAAGTCAAGCTAGTATTGAAAAGCTGCCAAGGAAGCAATTATAAGAAATGGCCCTCAAAATACAGCAAGAAAAACAGAAGAACTGGTCACTAGTGGAGGGCAGCAGTGGACCTTGCAGGCAGATTGTTGAAACTGTAGTTTTTAAGTGGTAGCATTAAAGGTAATAGTAAATAGATTTAGAATAAAAGAAAGAGGAGAATTTTTCTTTGTGCTGTGTTCTGAAGTCTCCTTCCTTTAACTCCTTGCAGAATGTCAAGCCACGAGATGGTAGACTTCCAGTGCTCTCTGCTGCTGGATGCTGCCTTGTTGCTAGTGCTGTGCTATGAGATTGACACTCATAACCAGGAGCCAAAGACTGCAGATTCTAGTTGCTTCTACTCTTTTATAATACCACCTCTTTTCTTTTGTATGCTCTTTTTCAGTAGAGGCAGTGTTATTTGTATTTCATTAATTTCCTATTTAAAATTTAAACTTGCTATAAGAATTTAATTAAGCTAATCAACATAATACTTTATCCCTTTATTATATTTTTGTTAGGTTTGTTGGCAGCCAGTAGGCTTTCAGTAATGTGTCCATGCAAAACAAACTTGAGACAATAGTTCTTAAAATCTGTAGGACTAATACCGAAACATTTGAAGGGCAAAACATCCAAGGGAAGATGTACTCAGTATGCTAAAATTTGTGAAATAAGGGCTTTTTCATTGTTTCTATCTTTAGAAATATGGCCTTTTTGGAGAAGACGACTGGGATTTTAATGCACTTATTCTACACATGGGAAAAGGAAGGAGCTATAGTAAACTATCTCTTAGCCTTTTATTTATTCTCTTGGGACACATTATCTGTAGTAATTAATGTTTAGTAGAGAGGTAAGATAGAGTTTTGTGGCTGAAAGTCTAGTGGTTTTCTGGTGCATTTCATTTTGTAAGCCTTAACTGTGTGGAGGAAGTTTAAACTGACAGTAACAGAAAGCATATTTGTGCGTAGCCTACTGAAGAAATTAGGATTCATTTGTTTAGTCCAACCTGTTGTGAGAGGTACTCTGTATAGGTTTTTCTTGTTGGAAGCAAACATGAATGTAAGAATGCTGCTAAATGAAATTGTTGCTATAAGGTAGCTAAATGCCTGTTGTATGCTATTGCTATTCAGACACATTCTGATCTTTGTTTTCTCATTAGATTGTAGTTTTGAGTAAGTGAGGAAATAACAGTAACAAATCTTATCTAAGCTGCTTGATACCGATGATGTACACTTCTCATTGCAGTAGGCATCTTGGAAACACTTTAGACCCAAGATGATCAAAGTTCAGTTTTGTAAATTGAGGTATCGAACTTACACTGTTGGATATGTTAAGATTGCCAAGGTTCATAGCTTTATTTTGACTTAAGTATTAATGTTTTGATTGTGACATGTTGGTGTCTTGAGGGTTAAGAATTGCTTTAAGTCTTTGATCTGTTATCCCAACTGCTATAGGAAAGTGTTAGAAAACTGTAGCTTAAACTGTTTCATTTTATTCATGTGCACAATTATTTTGGCATTTTGAGGTAGGATAGTAGAATTTATTCCTTATTCTATAGACATAACAATAGGCAACTAGATGTCTTGTCTGACAAGATAATTTTGGGCTCTCTATAGCATTACTCTGTGGTCAGCTGTGCCATTAACCTAGGCAAAGATTATTACTAGAATGAATTCTGACTGCAAAAGCTTGTGGGGTACTGTTGATAATGTGATGCTTTCTGACACCATTTATAAAAGTGTTGCATTAAGTGGCCGACTGAAGACAGAATTGGCCTATAATCAATTTAGTCTTCTGAGAAGTAAGAGTCAACAGAAAGAAGTGGCACGGCAAATGTGGAGAAGTATTTTTAAAAGGGGAATATTTCATACATGCAAGGTCAGCAAAAATGGAGTGCTCCAAAGTCTGATGATCTCAAGGGCAATTGAATAAGATACCCAGATAACTCTTGTCTACACTGAACTTTGCAAACTTTACAGACAAAAGATCTGTTCAGAGGTGCAGGATTGACTGAAGATGATGGTCATTCTGCTCCTTCAATGGTGGCTCCGATGGCTGATGCTGAGACAAGAATTGTGTGTCCAAATGGCGGAGGAGACTAGCAAGACAAGCACTGCAGGTCTCTGGGTTTGTGGTGTAGCAGCGAGTTGGTCTCAGTGGGACTAATATTTTGCAAGTAACTTGGAAAGAGAAAGCTTTACTCAAAGGCTTAGGGGCAGCCCAAGGATGTTCCTGTAGTGACTGGAGTAAATCTGATTATGGGGGATCCAGCACTATGCAGGAGAAGGCACTCGTGGTTGTCTCTGCTGCTGAATTGAGGAGAGAATTGGAAAAAATTTCCTAATTAGAGATTCACTCTGTTTCTGTATCCTGACATTTGTCTCTGCTAGAGTGTAGGAGTTAAAACAGCCTGGGGAAAAAGTAGAAGGGAGGATGGGAAACTACTTTTCACTCCCCCTGTTGCTTGTAAAAATAAGAGAGTTTTACCATAAAATGAGGAACATCATCTCTGTCATTATTTTCCTCAGATGAAGTATTCCTGGTACGTGGGTGACATCCTGCTCTGGCCACTCATCAAGTTTGTTCAACAGCAGAAATGGATAAAATCTTTCATTTGCAGTGAGACTGGTGCACCCTGTAGTAGAAGTTGTTGTGGAAGGAGGACTGAGGAGCCTGTGAGAGGGCTTGACTGGTGACTCTTTCACTGTGATGGGGAAGAAACCCAGTTTAAGATCTAAATTAGACTTTAGTAATGCTAGCCACAGAAATTGCTTCAGTAGTTTTATAACAATCATGTATGCAATAGAGTGTGGGTTATTATTCCCCCCCCCCCTTCATTTTTCCCCTGGCAAGAAATCCTCCTTCTGAAGAAAAAACTATTCTTAGTATTAAGCTTAAAATTAATATTGGCCTAATACTGGGGTTCTTTCTATGTCTTGGAACATGCCCACAGGTTTGAAAGTAGAAGGAGAAGAAAATTCGAGAAGGATGAAATGTTCTCTACTGTGTTGTGGCAGCTCTGGTCTGTGTTCTCAGGGTATGCGTAAGACTTGAATGCTGTAACTAAAAGTGCTTCTTTATGGATGGACACGACTATGAAAAGTTGTATGCTATGCTTTGCTGTTTTTCTGTTGAAGTTATTGGCTTTATTTACTGTATTTAAAAACTCAAAAAATAGTATGTGCTATTCAGTGTGAAAGGTTTTGTGGAAAAAAAATTTCCTATGGTCCTTGTGGTGTTTGGGCTTGAACAGTCACAGATGAGTTGTCCTTAATCTCTAGTTGGAAACTTCTGTGTGCTATTGAGTTAGGTTGTTTTTGCATTCTTTTCGATTTGTTGAAAAGCAACATATTGAAAACTAAAATATCAAACCCCTAGATTCATTAAGTTTCAGGCCTTACTTTAAAAGACTTGCTACTTGATATATACTGATATATACATCTCAGATTATCTCGGATTTGTCTGATGTGATGTGTAATGTGACTACAGAACTGGATTTGCCATAATGCAGCATGACTGATCAGGTACTAGAATGTGCAAGAGTTTTCCTGTCCACAGTTAGCACTGCAATATATGCTTTTCTATAAAGCTTTCCTTATTCCACCTCTACTTTTGTGGTAGATAATACACATTATCTTTTTGCTGTAGTTTTTTGTTTTTTGTTGTATCATTAATTATCTTTCTATATTGTGCTTCACTTTGCAGGACTCTGGCTTCAGAGTAATCATATTATTTCTTATTTTGCACTGTACTTTTCTACTGCCTTTATCAGAGTACCGATGACTAGAAACTTTGCTTTTGCATAAATGTGAATACTTTTTTTTTTTGAGCAGTGATGAAATGCCTTCTTGTCTAACATGAATCAACTGATAACAATGTATCTAAATATTAGTATTTTTAATAGACTATTTCTTTATGAAGAGAATAATGAGATAATGGGTAAAATCCTGATCTTCTTGAAATGTGATGGACTCTCAAATTTGAGAATATATCTTGCTGATGTGTAAACTGAAATGAAACACATGACATTTTCCCATTCCTGTTTGACCTCAAATCTGAGACAGTTAGGATGAATGACTAGAAATAGAAAGGAAGAGGCAAAAGAAAACTTGAATGTTGCTCTTTGCAGTGACTGCTATGGCATTGTTCATTTTGAGACAACTGCTTGGAAGTATCTTCTAAGTCTGTGCAAAAAGAAAGACTGAGCAGCAGGTTAGGTTTCTTGCCTTGTTGATTCCTGCTCTTTCTGCACAGGATCCTCTGTAATATGCTGAGGCTCTAGTCCCCTCCAGATTCATTTAATCTATGGGTGATGTACTTCAGTGATGTCTCCTTTGATTCACTAAACTTGTGTTCTTAGGGATTTTTAAACTTCTTGGGGATTTTTAAGCTTTTCCTTCTGGGTGATGTGGCTTTGGGGATAAAAGGGAGAAAAATGCTATCTTTTGAGTGGTGGAAGGAAGGGCTAGCAAAATTTAAAAGGTCCTTTTGGTTTATGAATAGTTGCTGTGCGCCCCTAAAAGAGCTACTCAGGATCATGTCTTTTAAAAAAAAAAAAAAGCTATTTTAGAAGATCTTTGTGCTAGCTTGGCCTTAGCCAAGAAGGTAATACATGAAGTTAGATTGTAGTGAATTGATAGGGAGTATGAAAGATGTGTAGGTGGTGAAGAAAGAACAGGTTTTTAGATAGAGAATTTATTGAGGTAATCGTTAGAATCTTACAATCACTAAACTAAAACCTGGTGGGGTTTAAAGAAACAGAGGGATTCACTCTTTGTGATATATTTTTGTGATCCTGAAGAACTGAGTAGTACTTGAAATGGAACTAGGTCCTCCTGTAGGTAACAGTGGACAAGATAAATTGAAGTTTGCATGATATTCTAAAGTTTGTATTGTATTATATATTTTCGGTTTTGTTTTCTTCTACTTACGCAAGTAGGACAAATGTATTGAAATTTTAGCATACAATAGAGAGCCAAAGTTGTAAGTGTGTTTATCTGGATAAATTGTCTGTCTTGTTTAGGACATCATAATCTGATAGTTTAGCCCATAGGTGCAATAAAACAATTTATGTTGGAAGAAGGTAGACGGTCTTGTGACAGTTGTTCTGTGAGGCAACAGCTTCATTCTTTGCCATTTTAGCACTATGCTCTGTCCTGGTTTCAGCTGGGATAGAGTGAATTGTCTTCCTAGTAGCTGGTATAGTGCTATGTTTTTGAGTTAGATATGAGAAGAATGTTGATAACACTGATGTTGCTAAGTAGTGTTTAGTCTCAAGTCAAGGCTTTTTCAGCTTCTCATGCCCAGCCAGCAATAAGGCTGGAGGGCCACAAGAAGTTGGGAGGGGACACAGCCAGGACAGCCGACCCGAAGTGGCCAAAGGGGTATTCCATACCATGTGACATCATGCCCAGTATATAAACTGGGGGGAGTTGGCCTGGGGGGATCGCTGCTTGGGAAGTAACTGGGCATCGGTTGGCGAGCGGTGAGCAATTGCATTGTGCATCACTTGTTTTGTATATTCCAATCCTTTTATTATTACTATTGTAATTTTATTAGTGTTATCATTATCAGTTTCTTATTTTCTGTTGTATTAAACCATTCTTATCTCAACCCCCCCCGTTTTACTTCTTTTCCCGATTCTCTCCCCCATCCCACTGAGTGGGGGGGAAGTGAGTGAGCAGCTGTGTGGTGCTTAGTTGCTGGCTGGGGTTAAACCATGACATCCTCTCAAGAATAACTTTTTCTATTAAGGATGGTAAAATGAAACTGAATGGCTTTATAAAATACAAAGAAACTAAAATACTACTTTTAATATAAAGAAGAATGAACACAGTGTATCATCTTTGTTCTGTTAACAGGAGATTTTCAGTAGTTCATGTATTTCAATCTTTTGTGGAACATAGGCTGAGAGAAGAATGGAAGAGAATTTTTACATATGAAAGGAATTTATAGTCATATGCTTGTGTTAAACAACTGTCTATACGAGGTTGTAATTTTTTTTGTTTTCATCCACTATGCTTACTATTTTTGAAGATTGATCCTGTTCCAGTTAAATGAATGGATTGTTTTCTTTGGTTTGTCCTTGAAAAATGGTCAGGTGGTTAGGATTAATTTGATATGTTCTCAGATCTGATGAGTGTCTTCATGTTAGGCTGATACTTTTGACATGGTTTTGCAAGCTATCCTAGTCTGAACCAAATGGTCAAAAAAAAGCAGATTTTGTTGGTGTAATTACTGTAACTTGTTCTAGGGAGTTTTCAGGATTGTCCATAGTTAACTATGTAGCCTAAGAAGTTTTAGCAGCCCCTTGGCAAACATGTGAAATAGAGGCATTGCTCTGCAGAGTTAACAGCCCCCAAATAATACATTGCTTTCCTGGTTTAAAAAGTTCTTTACTTTTTTGAGATTAATTTTATCCCCATACCTGTACCTTCCTGCTGCGAATGGGTATCCATGCGTGTTTTAGTTAGCAGGAGTTGTGGTATTGACATCTTGTATATCATAGCAGAAAGAGAGACACTAGCAAGCTAGTTAAGACAGTACTGAGTGTAAGGTTATTCTCAAGCACAAAAGCAAAATCCCATTTGCTTTTTTGAGTACAGTTTCATTTTCAGCACATTCATTTTCAGCAGGCGGATTAGAAGACTGACCTTTCTGACTCTAGGTACTTAAACAGATTCTTTGAATGTTTTTTTCATAAGCCTTTTCATTCAGTCCCGGAGAGATTGATCCTTGCATGGTCACCTGTATTTATGTTTCATTGCAATTTGTGGTTGGTCTATGTTTTGGTCTAGAAATTATTTATAATACATACAAATGAAACTTATCTAATAAGCATCTCCAACTTTAATGCATGAATTTGTAATTTTTTGTGTCAGAAAAGTTTCTGGTCTTTCCTTCGAGTGTTGTAGATTCTTGCATTCTTACGCTCAGGATTTTTTTCCTATTTTAATTCCTGTGTTTTGCGTTCCTATGTTTTTGCTAGAAAGATACCAGAAATGTATGGAATCCTAAGCATTCCAATGTAAATAATATTTAAAAATACATTAATCCTTACTGTATATATATTTTTCTTGTCTGAATGAGTCTAGCTTAATATTAAATTATATACCTAGCATTTAATTGTTACTGGTTTTGAGAGTGTAAAGCTAGTTTGGGGATGTTACTGAATTAAAAAAAGATAAATCAATTGAAAATTCCTGTTTTCCTCCCCCATGCCCCAGTCTTGGAAATGGGGAAGATGACAGAATAAAAAGAATAGATCACTTAATAAAATTTAAATAAACCTGTAAACGGTCACTGATGCAACAAAATGATGTGTGGGTCATTTTAAAATTATACTCTTGTTTTTAAAAGGGATCAGTAGGAAGGATAAACAAAACACATGTACAGTAATGGAGCAGTGCTTTGCACATAAATGTGATCTTTGGAAATAAGCCAATAATGTGTTGGTATCTTAACAGTGTGAACAGTGATCTTCTACTTTATTTTGTTAAATTAAGTGTGAAGCAACAGCTGTAGGCATTGGGCAACACATTTAAGAAAGTCTAGCCAAAGCCCAGTAAATATTTTCTAACTGCTTTTGAAATCACTCATGTTACCTAGTATATTGCTGCATAACTGTGGCCTAACTGTCCCAAATTTGCTGCTCATGTTTTCAATATGTGGTTCTCAGTATGAGCTGCTCTTCCTTGTTCATAACATACATAACAAAATATTTGAGAATGAAAATGTGAGTGTTCTTTAAGTCCGTAAAATGATCCTAGTTACTTGAACAGGAATAAAAAACAGATGATGTTTGTTTTGACGTATAGTTTTCTAGTTATTGTGACAGCTAAGGTAGTTATAGGGTGTATTGTAAGGACCAGGTCTGCATAATATCATAATTTAGATTTCGTTTCAAGGTGTGGGGTGAAGTCCGTATTTCTGGTTCACCTCGCTGAAAAATTAGAGTATAAATAAAACTAGTTTTTCGTGGATTCAGATTTCCTGCTGTGAATGCTGCATTACGCTTTGGATTTCATTGATTTAAAGCAGATTTTCAAATTTTTTTTTTTAGGTCAAACATACGGCCAGACTATGCGGATACAAGCTTTCATGAGTTCAAAATGCATACCTTTAGTCGTGTGACGTCTTGCAAAGTCTGTCAGATGCTTCTGAGGTAAGATTTTAAAGGGGTTTTTTTTTGTTGTTTTGTTTTGTTTGGGGTTTTTTTTTTATTCCCAGGTGAAATATCTGAGTCAAAGGAGTATGTGGAAACACATGGCTAGCTAGTTACTTGTCCAAGACAAACAAGCCATGAAGTTGTATGTAGTATTTCTTGTTGTATTAGCAAGTTTTTATAATCAAATTTCCAAATGTTAGCAGGAGTGCTGTTAAAAACTCAAAACCTCAAGATGCTCCTCATTTATCAGGAGGCTGCTTTATAATGATTCTTTTATGAGAATTGCTTTATTTAATACAGGACTTCTTCTGTAAGAGTAAATGACAACCATTTTGTACAGCTTTGACTACCATGGTTGTTCCACGTGTCCTGTTGCTGTAGGCCACCAGTCACAAGAACAGATGGGGTATTTTTTCAGAAAAT
>VYZV01037925.1:36805-70026 GCA_013401275.1 Pandion haliaetus | reverse complement strand
AAAAAAAAAAAAATCTTTCCTTATTCTCATACAAAACAGCACTCCAAAAATAAACAGAAAAAAGAAAGAGGAAGGCAAGCAACATTTATAGAATAACCGCAACCGGCACACTATTTTTTTAAAAATGCCTTCAAAATTTCCTCTTGACTTGGAGTTGAAAAAACCTACAGCCACCAAGAATTTACTTCAAACTGCTCTCTAGTTTCCCTCTTCTCTTTGTGGGTCAAACCAGGAGGAAACAAATGCCTCCAAAACACTAAGATTCCCAGATGATGCACTCCAGTTCTCCAGGGAAGTATTGCATTTATACTGTGTTCAGATACATACAGTAACCAATAACAGAAAACACCAGCTTTTAGATAATCTGGTGGTGACTTAAAATTGACCCTTCAAAGAAAAATCATTTGGGATATAATAACAATAACATATTTTGTCTAACAAAGGATCTATAAGAAGCAACTTGCATTCAGACTAAAGACAGTTAAATTGTGGCACTGAATGTAGCTAATACTGATCGCCTTCAGGGAAAAAGGACATGCACAATCATCACAGGTCAGAGTTTGCACACTAGACACCCCTTTTATGCCAATACGACCAGCAAAGTCAGGCACAAATCATTTCTATACAGATCAACATAGAAAATCTCCCTAATCTTGGGTAATGGCTTCATGTCAAAACACTTCCATAACCGTTTCTCCAGTCATTGCTATAGTCATCAGCCTAGGACTCTACTCATAGAAGTATTATGCCTTTGTTTTTCCTTTGAAAGGTTAAAAAAAGAAAAAAGGAGACTAAAGGCAAACCCTTATGCGAAGAAAATAACGTGTGTTAGATTTACAAATCCAGCATGCAACACTGACCATATCCTTCTTACTGCCTCTTTTAAACCTGCGATGCCATGGTCAGCACTTCCCAATGCACTGAGAGGCACGCTGTCTTCAACAGGACTTTAGGTTGCCCATCTGACCCAGAGCACAAGGTGGGATTTGGACAATGTGTTTCCTTTTCCTAATGCTTATTTTCTGACTTCCATTTTCTGGTAGCTCCTTCCTAAACCTAAGCCTCTACTTCAGTGGGACCAGAAGAACTGTTAGTAGGTTGCATGGTTTTCTGATCCAAGATTAAAATGAACACATACACACACTTCACACACTAACTCACTTTTTTTAGCTCTGTTCCCTGATCTGGATTACAGTACAGTTCAGTAGACAGTGGAGCCTGCTCTGCGGAAGGGGTGACACAATAACTCTGTGAGAATCACCAGCAGGAGGGCAGGAATATCTAAAGTCAGCATTGCTAACAAACTCTTCATAGTGTGAAACCACTGCCTTTCTTTTTTTCATGCAATGTCAACATTCATGTACTGTGCCCATAGCCTTTTTGGTTGTAGTCCATTCATTTTTAAACAGGTAAATCAATTTTAGTATGTGAAAGGATATTCTTATTAGCAACTAATTATTATCTTCAAATGCACATGAAAGACATGCAAGTCTGTCAAGATCCTTTGGAAAAAAACCAAAACATTGCAAAAACCTCTGTGTAAATACATGCATGCATGCACAACTGTATGCACACAACGCTAGCAGGCATTATTCATGTCTGCAGAACACACTCATGTACTACCTTGAAGACAGGAATGATACATGTATTTAATCCTGCACTGTTGGCAATGGGAAATAAAGAAATTATTATTTTAATGGCGTCCTTTTCAAATCAGATGTATTGCTTTCCAACCGTCAGTAAAATAATGTGGCATATTAGAACAGGAAATCAGAAATTATGATAAAAAGGTAATTTAAACCTAAAGGTCCAGGATTTAATTTGTGCAGTCTCAAATAACCACTTCTGGGAAAAAGCGGTGTTGAAAAAAGTTTGGCCCAGGTCTTACTACCTACAAACCATCTGTCTAATCAATTATTAGTTCATCAGAGACTCTAACACACAAACAAAAACAGATATGATATGCTCTGTGTGAATTTACTGAAGTCTCCTTTGCACTCAGACTATATGAACATTCATGTACACTATATTACCACTTTATGAAAAACTGATTAGACTCATACACTTCCTTGCTGCTTATGTATCTGAATGGTTAGTATAGGAGAAAAGGAATAACAGGTGTTCGAATAACTAAACTGGTTTTGAGAATATGTAATTCAAATAATTTAGTATTGCCTAATATTCAAATGTAATAAAATTTATTTTCAAATAGTAAAGATCTGATTAAGGAAATAATTTTTTCAAAATCTCCCCACTGTGAAAACAACATAAAAAATACACATAAGCTTTTTTTTTTTAAATTTACATATACTTATATGTGTAGGGTTTATCTGGGAAATAAAATATTTCTCTCCCATTTAATTCCATGCTGCAAGTTCTCTCCCCTTAACAAAAGAAATCAGTATAAGGTTCATCATTTCCCAGGGCTGAACACCCAGGCCTAAGCCCCTTTTATGCATTCCCTCATTCAGATAAGATACATATATATATACAAATTGTACTAGAAAACCAAGGACCTGTCTAAAGCCAAATCAGGGCATGCATACATACACACCCTTTCTGCCACTGAAATAATTTCTTTAAGAAATGAAACACTCAGAATTCAGAACAGCAAGAAAATAAAAAGTACAACAGGTTTCATGAGCCCTCGATATTGACTACTAAACCTACATAGATTATAATGCATATACCTATAGCACCCCCTGGCCTCCAGAATTAAGGGAGTTAATGCAAAACTCAGGACTGCAATTCTTACAGAGAATTCCTCAGGAATAAAATGAAAGAACAGTGAATTTTCATTGTGTGACCCTTTTGTCTCTATAGAGGAACTCTGCAAAGTGATTTCTCTGGAGATTGCAATCCATAATATGCAATTCTATAAAATATAAAGGGGAGGACTTCTTCATCTAATCCAGAGACAGAGATCCTCCTATGCACAGTTGACTGTTTTTCCACTCCTTAATTCCACGTAAGGTTGCAACAACAACTATGAAAGAGAAAAATTAAAAATCTGTAGATCTCCCTGATATACAATATTAAATGTCCAGGATGATAGAAGGAACAGTGGGATTGAAAACCTAAATGCTTTGTCAAGTAAATTCTGTTTCTGATTCAATCACAGTGACACTACAGAAAGCATTGCTATTTTTCCATTAGTAAAAGATGTTGCTAAGGGTACCCAGACAAACAAGGGTACCCAGGCAAGAGAAGAGAGGAAGAAAAAAAAAAAAAAAAAACAAGCAAGGATGGCTGGAAATAAAAAAATTCACAAGGTGCATAGAGAGTGCTTTCATCTGAGGAGGAGTTTGATACAGAAGCTGTTTTCCAAACAGCTAGAAACCTTTTTAAAAGTAGAGAGCCTTATAAAGATAAAAATAAACTGAAGACATAATGTTAAAACATTCAAGGTTGTGTCTGTGAACAGAACAGCTGTGCCCAGTAATACTCAGACAACAAGATTTCACATTACTATAGGACTACCAGCATGAAGATTTCAAGAAATCATTCATTAATTAAAGGCATACCACAGCCACGTAGCACTATCCCTGCCTAAGCAAGAAATGACAGTGGGGAAGGTTCCCAGGAGTCACGCAAGAAATCATCAGCAGAGCCAGAATTAGAGTGAGGGGGCAACGGTACAGGAGCGGTAAAGAACGAGACCTAGGCACAACCTGTGATGTGAAATGGACCCAGGAAAACTCACTTCCGAGTCCTGTCCTGCAGTCAGACAATCGATCTTTTTCCCATACGTTGCACACTTTCATAAATTATAGTCTAGTACAATGACCTGTGTATCTGAATGGATTTTCTAAAAGATAATATCTGCCTTGAAAATTACTTAGAGAATTGTGTCTTTTCCAATGGTTAATTATCCCCTTCTTAAATATCACACTTTTTTTCCAAGCCTTTGACCTTAATATATTTTCACCTGCTCTCTCAAGGAGATTTCTATTATCAAACTGTTATTCACATAGAGAAATCAATAAACCAGCACCATTTATAAGGCTGATTGCCTTTGGCTGAAACTAAGCCAGATGTCCTCCTGAAGTTCTCCTACAACTTAAGGGTTAGTTTAGCCCACGGCACCAGACTACAGCTCTGCCAAAGCAAAATCCCCCAAAGCACGTGTAAGCGTGGAAGTGAGGTTCCTCAGCTGTCTTGCTTTCTGGCCTGTCGCTATCCTGCTGCACTACTTGCTAATGTGGGCACGTCCACAATACGTCAGGACAAGCATGGTGTGCAGTCTTTATTTCCAGACCAGTCACCCTATATGTGGCCAAATAAAACATGAATTGTTTGTTTGAACTAAACTAACCAAACTGTCCAGCTCACCTTAGACCAAGGTCCTCTTTTTTTTTACCAGTATTTTGTCCTCTGTAAACTTTGAGCAATGCTTTGGTATTCCTTCCCAAATACCACTTTTATTTTGTTCCCTTGTTGAAATAGTTCCTCTACTCACCATAGTGATGAGGCATTGCTTCCATTTCTTCACCTTTGCATTCTCAGTATTTCAAATTTTCCAGCTGTGGCAAGCTCAGAAGTAATACATAAAGACAGCATGTGTCTCTTGCCAGGTTTTATAAATACTTCAGCTCTTTTTACCCAACAACATTCAGCCTCCAATTACCTTTACAAGAAACAAGTTGTTACGGAATTTAAGAGAGTAATTCAGGTAAAATATTAAACCCTCTTCTCTGCCCATACAAAAGAATAATCTAAAAAAGCTCACGTGCATGAATCCAACTGTTTTTACTGTTTGCGTAACTCATGTGGCTTTGCAGGACAAGCTACATTGAAAGGTGCCAGAGCAACCCTTAAATAACCTAAAGTAAAACACACAGAAATCTACACTGAATGCACATTTGAGAAATATGATAATTTTAATATAGCCGTACTTTTCAGAGCAAAAACAAAATATGCTTTCAGGTCTGAAAGGAAAGTTGTTTGGGGGGGACGGCAGGGGAGGAAGAGCCAAACAGCGTCTCTCCAAAATTAACTTCTTGATATATGACATTAACTCTGTGCTAATGGCATATTCATTATAGAAAAGAATATTTAAATATACACACACACGTATGTATACGTTTGTATGTGTATATATATATATGTGAATATATGCATCATAGAATGAAGCCTAAGTCTTTCACACTACTTGTTAAGACTCAGAGAAGGAAGCAGCTGTTCTCCAAAGAAAAAAAAAGTTCCTTCAGAGGTAATTATAAAAATTGCAGCTTTGTGATTCACTTCTTTAACACAGAATTTGTGGCGGTTTGACTTACTTTGAAGTGAAAATAAGGTGCAGAAATTGAAGGCTGTTAAATTTAGCTGAATTTTCCTTTTGTGTTCTTTGTACTGTCTGAAAACACTTTTGCAACCAAGACCATCTTTTAACCATGAAATTAATCAAAGTTTCCTGATCTATTCAAGACGTTGAAGAAGTTTCTGACTTTTTTCTCAATCATCTGAGCCATTTGAACATTTCACTATTCTGGCTATACTTCTCCTCCCTGCTCAAGACAACATGTGCAAACCTTTCTACCACTCACATCAGTTGCAGAGGTGATGGATCTGGTAGCTGCAGGCTCTAGGGATACCTCCAAGCGGTCTCTGCCTTCAGCAGACCCTGTCGTCAAGAGGAGCGAGGACGACCCGTGAAGGAATCAGGGAGCAGCATGCATGCAGGGAGCTACCACACAGGGCAGACAGTGAAGTCTTGTTCAGCAGCGTCACCAGCTGAGAATGTGCAGGGAGAATGGAGGGACAGTGCAGAGGCTAAAGCCTGGAGGAAAGAAGACAGAGAGCAAAAAATAAAACAGATAGTGACAATGAGAAGGAAATAAGCAAGAGGAAAAGAGTGGTGACCATCAGCCAGTAGAAAGTCCATCAGCAAAGGGACTAAAGAGTTTCCTCCTGAACTAGCCATCGACTGGTAACTGCAACCTTATGTTGTTGAAGAGAAAGAGTCTGGAAACACACAACTAACGATGCTTCAGCCCATGCATTACAACTTGCATCAGCAAAGCTGAATGCGCCCTCCAGCCTAAGCCAGGCCAGAGTGCCTCCCACCAGGGGAACTTTACAGCAGCGCTGGGAGCAGTTCAGCTGAGTCGGTGGTGAATTCTTCCTTCACTTGCTCCTGCTTCGAGCAAAAAGAAGGCTACAAAGACAGGCAACATTGCTTCAAGTTTTCTTTACAAGCATTTGCTATGTTACATTCTGCAGAAAGGGCAGGCTTGCCAGGAGACTGCAAGAAATCCTTCGCTGGGGTGGAGGAGGCCTGTGTGTCTTGTTTAGGCTGTGCATCACATTGCCTTATAAACTGACCCCCAGGTCAAAACCAAAACAAAACATAACACAGACAGGGGAGGTTTCTTTACCTCACAGGCTGAAACATCTGGATCAACTAAGACAATGAAGTTGTTGGTTCAAATACATATCATCAACAGAACGGAAAAATCAACTTTCCTGTTCTGGTTGCCAAGCAAAGGTGAAGAAAATTGCTGAAAGCAAACAACCATGTTCTTTTATTAATATTTTAATTTAATTAAGGACTCCCAGAACAGGCTAACATCCTCCAAAGGTAGCATACAACTTAGGTGACTTATTCAGCTATTTCAATTTAACAGCCATTCTAGTACGAACAAGCCAGCTCTGTTATGAGGAAGGGAGGGAAGAAGAAGGGATGGGGGAGTAAGAGAGAAGGGAGAAAGAAGAGAAGGAGAAATGGAATGAAGAGAAGCTGTCATCAAGCAGGAAATCATGTCAATGTTCTCATTTACAAAATAGGGGCAGGGTTCATGGCTTAATGGTCACGAGTCTCAATGAATTTGCAAGAATCTATGAACTTCGACAATGCAGAACGGTGAGTGCATTTTGTATTAGCTCTTCATTTCACCCATAGTATTCCTTCACGTCCCCACTGACTGCTTTTTTAGGATAGCAGTATCAACAGTTCCATGAAGGGAAAGGGAACACGTCACGAAAACATTATTGATCATTGTATCCCCAGAGTTTTCTTAATTCCAATATTATAACCCTGAAGTTGTACTAGAAATAAGAATAAGAAAGAAAAAAAAAAGGGTGTTAATGACTGCATTCCTAATATTTCTAGATGTACATATCACTTCAAAAGTGCAGATATTTTCTCAAGGTAAGCCGTTTTAATTCCAATATGACACTGTAAATGATTACAGTGCCAAGAATGGTAACTTTGATAATGTAAGTCATTCTTCAAAGCCATAAACCGTGGGGAGAGATGGAAAAGACTGAAAAAGGAGTGCTGGGGGGGAAAGAAGCCAAGAAAGGAAATTGCATGAGAGATGTGGGATGTGTAGACAAGGTAAGGAAATAATATAAAAGGAAGAATGAGTGATAAGAAAGTGAAAAGCAAGATAAAAGTGGTCATAAAAAAGAAAGCAACAGAGACTAGGGCCTAGATCCAGAAAAGCTCTTATGTTCTTAACTTCAAGTATGTTATTAAATATATGAAGCACACTACAAATAAAGTTAATGATATATTTTGCAAGACTGAGTAATTAACAATCAAGGAAAGAAAAGTAACAAATCAAAGAGCAATAATATCTAAAGAAAGAATTAAAAAGGTCAGCAGAAGACTAGAGTGAAACTAAACATAGAATGTGAGCCATCCTTGCCAAAGGAGGCTTTTTATGAGTTTTCAATGTTAAAGAATCTTTGCATAGCCAAAAAATCATACACAGTCATTTCTCAAATCAAAAATTGCTGGATCCAACATGGGGAAATTATCTTATCTTCTTTTGTTAAGTGATATGTAATCACTTTAAAAATTTTACAATCACATAGATGCAACTGATAACAATTAGACTGCAACAAGATAAAAATAACATCAAGTCCAAATCAGTCATATATACACACACCCACCCACCCACACACAACCCCTTTCTAATTTTAAAGCGACAGTTTCACAGATACGAAAGCAACAAGGACTAAAATCAGTTGAGAGCAAACATTTGCCTAGAAAATATGAATGGTATTTGAAAACTTTTTAAGCATCCTTTACTGGCTGTTGGGAAAATCTATAATTTATCAAGATACCATAGTTCAAAAAAAACAAAAAAAGGAAAATAAAATTTGGTTCACCTTTGGTTTAGAAGATGAACAAGTGAAAAATTATAAATTTAGTAATAGTCTGGCATAATAAAACTTTAGATTCTCAAACCACAATGGCAAACTTAAATATGTGCAGAGAATATATTTGTAAAGTGAAAACAGATATAAGACATCATTTCAGGAATTCTAGAAAATTAATAACTGACACAAAGGGACACAAAAATAAGGCAGCACTTCAGGCAAGGAAGGCAGTTCTCTAAAATATTTAAGGAACAAAAAAGAATCCTAATGCTGCCATCACACAATTCTTAAAATGAAACATTGGTAATCTCAATAAAAGTAATGCAAAAAAACCCACAGCAGCATTCAGTAAGTCTGTTCTGGTTTGGGAAATCAAAGCTTCAATTAAGAATCAGCGATTAATATAATAATATAAACCAATAAGTTTATTAAACTATTTTATATGTAAGTATATAGTGATTCCTCTCAAACTAACTGAATAACTCTAAATACAAGATATTTTGCCAATAAGAACAATAGCATTGTGTAATGTATTTTTTTCTACTGTAAGGCATTTGCTACAATAGTCTGACAATTTGATTAAGGTAAAAGTATGAAACAAAACAAATTGTTGTATATTAAAATGAAGAAAACTGTTTATTAGACTTTAAAAAATGCCATGGTGAATGGAAAAACATCAACAACCAAGTATGTCCTACTGCAATTCGTAGATTCTGTTTGGCAGCTGTACTATTTTGTATTTTTCTTATGGTCATGAATGCAGGAATAATAGCATTACTTATCAGATATTGTATTTTTCTGCACATTTGGAAGAATAATAAATAAAAAAATACTACTTTAAATGAAGAGAAACAACATGGAATGCTTTATAACTTTCCTTCAGGGAAACAACATTATTTCGATTATAGCTAAACATAAAAGCATGTACTGGGGGGGAAGCAAGCCATTTGCTAGATGTAGTGCTCTGTCCTGAGCAGAAGTGACTGACAAAGATTTGGAGTACTAGCAGACAGCTGAACAGGAGCTGCCACTGTTACCCTGTGCCCATAGGGTTAGAGTCATCCTCATGTAATATAGCTCAGTAGGGAAAAATGGAATAGCAAGAAGAGCCACATTTGCCTCTATTTGTCACTGACACACCATCTACTGGGATAGCGCATATAAAGGCCAGAAATAAGCAGCACTTTTTAACAGTACAGATAATTACCCATCGGAAAACTACTCTGTGCTTGTCCAGACTAATTTAAAGTAATCTTACAAAGAAGCAATGAGTTGCTTTCCTAAACTCTCTATAATTTCAAAAAGAAAATAATTCCGAGAGCTCCTATAGGTTGTGCTACACAGCAAGTCAGCCAGGATGCTCAGAGCAGATCTTTTCAGCCACCCAAGCTCTGAAAACAGGACTGTGAAAGCCCTGTGCTCATACTGAGGGAATTATCCATAGGGCAAATGCTACAGCAGAGAGATGTGTTCCCCGAGGTCCCGCTCACAAATCCTTACAGCATTCAGATGCCAAAAGCGATCAGAGCCAAGAGGAGAACAACATGACAGACTGCAAGACACGGTGATGTGAAAACCTAAGCAGCACTGCTGCTCAGAGCTGCCTACCGCTGCTGAGGCTTTTCCAGCTCCTTCGGATGGCTGCAAGTGCGAAAAGAAGGTGACTTTATTTTGACTACACTCTCTTCAAATATGCAGAAACTCCATCCCAGCATATCAAATTCAGTAATTTGGTCACCACATAAGTCAGAAAGACACTGTCAGATTGGAGGGTTTTCAGAAAAGAAGACATCTGAGCTAGTAACCTATCAGCAATTAATAAAGTCACTAGGGCATATTTAGCTGGTATATTTTAGAACATAATGTATTAAAAAGAAGATAACACGGGAGATGCATGATACAGCACAACTTAGGAAGACACGTTTAGAATGAATAGCAAGAAACAAAATGTAGCTGTTAAAAACCATCCTTAGTAGTGGAAGATATTCAGCTGCATGACACTGTTTGGTGGGGAGGGGAGGAGGAGGGGAAGAGGGAAAACTAACTGATGGTACTCTTAAAAAGCTAGAAAATTAAAACAAACCTGCACTGACAGGAACATGAAAGGGAACACCCAGTGTGTTTTCACTATTCCTGATTTCACCAACTGTGCTGTAGCTGGTGACTGGCTATATATTCTAAAAAAAACCTCAGAGACAAGACGAACCATGTTGGTAGACAGAAAATGCTCCCATACAATCAAGTAAATATCAAGGTTGTGCATTAATGTAAAACAAAACCTACACGTAACCCACAAGATAAGCAAATATTAATTTGACAGGGCCCCATATGTAGGAATTTTGCTACCAAAGAGACAATTTGAAATAGCAGCCCCAGAATCCTTAAATTAAGCATCTACGTAGGAGCAAGCAAAGCCAACAAATCCCCTAAAATACTGCTTCATTGGAAAAGTAAGAATTGCATAGAAATAGAGAAGTTTCTATAAAGGAACTAACAAGCGGACAAATAGAAGAGCAAAATGTTTGTAGGTAGTACAGAGAATATATTGAGTGATGCAGAGCAAGCGTATGGAAAACCAACACAGCAAATTACCAATGTAAAAAGTTACTTGAAGCAGCTCTTAAAAAAAACTGAAGTTGGTGTCTTAATGAGGACAATAAAAAAGAAAATAAAACTCTGCCAGACTAAATGTAAAAATGCAATAAGACAAGCCAAAAAGGTTTGAGAAATAACTTGCAAGGGTTTTTGTGGGTTTGTTTTGGGTTTTTTTTTTTTAAGTACATCAAGATCAGGAAGCTTGCCAGACTGTCCAGAGGTCTTAAACATAAAGATGGAAAAGGAGCACAGAGAAAATAAGGTTATAACAGAAAAATGAAATAAAGTTTTTGCATCCATGCTCATGGCAAGGACCTTAAGAGAAATTCAAATAACAGAACTTTTCTTAAGGGGGGGTCACTGAAGGATTTGTCCAAAAGCATCAGTAAAACAGGCTATAGAAAAAGACACAAAGAGAAGAATAAGAAGTCACCAGGACCAGCTGGTGAGTTTTAAACGAATTCAAGGGTGAAGTTCTCAGTATCAAAGGACAGGAAAAAAAAGACAAAATGGGATATCAAATCTTAAAAGGATTTGGGAAAGGAGGAGGAGAGTGGTAAACCTGAGGTAGCTGACAACAGATGGCCAGACATTTCTACTGGATAAATTAACGGAAACTACTAGAAGGAAAACAATTAGAGCATCCATAAATGCAATATTTGGAGAACTGTCATCATGGGAGCTTCCCTAAAAGTATTTTTATTCTGGAGTCAATACAAATGTGAAAAGAAATTAAATTAAGCAATTCAAAATTAAAATAAGCTGTCTCCAAGAGCTCTCAGAGAAACTGGGATGCCACAGACAGGCCCCATGGGGCTAAATAATTGGCTGAAAGGTAGGACACAAAACCAAATACTAATGGTTAGGTTTTTTTCAATGGAGGGAGGTCACAAGGGAAGTCTTTCTATTAGTGCCCCTGTTATTTAATATTTTAATAAGAGACCTGCAAAAGAGGGTGAATAGTGATGTAACTAAGTTTGCTGATTATGCTATGTTGGGGTAGTAAGGGTGAGGGCCAACCACCATGAGCTGGAAAAGGACTTCACAACATAAAGTGATGAAATGGCAGCTGGAATTCAATAATGATCTGGAGGTTGAAGAGTATATTAAACAAATGATGGCTTAAAATTTGGTTTATTTAGATTAAAAAAAAAAAGATGAGAGGAAATCTGACTACTCTGTAAATACAACATTAGCCATAAGCATCGAGTCCTAAAGGGTATTTAAGCCAAAGAAAGTAAGCTGGCATTGTAAACAAGTTCAGCATGGAAATTACAAGCTTCTCAACTGCCAGAGGGGTGAAGCTCTAGATCAGCCTGTCCACAAGAGGAAAAACAGCCTAACTGGGCTTTAAGATAAATGTGGATAAGCACTGTGAACAAATTACACAATCTGGTTGCTATGACAGCTCAGTACTGGGTTAGCCATCCAACTTAGGCTGGATTCAATAAATGAAACTAAAGCAAAAACTTACCAGCATGTAGCAGATGCACTATGACTTGTGTCCATGCAGAAGCAAGTCCTAGTGTATTACCCACGTGGAAATAAGTTTCTGCTTAATGCCAATGTATGTTTCTGCTTCTATTTAGACCAAGACAGGTGAGTTGCTTTGTGTGCAAGAAGCCTTGGAGGTAACTAACAGTAATTCAGTCACACGCACAAGACTTCTATCACTAGACACAGAATTAGATTTAAAGTATTTTTGAGAGAGAAAGAATGTTCCACTTTTATCCAAAAATTCTGATTTTCCCTTTGATTATGTTTGTGTGACAGCGGAGGTAGCTTTAAATGTGAAGGTCCAGTCTTTTGCAAGCAGTTATTTGACTTGCAGAGCAGATCCAGTGCTGAGACAAATTAGCGATAGGTTAGTTAGCTAGCACAGGGAAGGCAGTTAGTAAAAATAAGCTGTATCTACGTTATCGGTTTTATTCATAGCAGTAGTGAGGTTTTGAAGTGATTTCCTCAAACCTTGTGTTGGCTTGGTTTGCAAAGCAAGCTGGGGTGTACAAAAACCAGATTCTTTTTGGGGTAAGCTGAAGTCTCTGCTCCCAAAGTGTGCCAGACACACCCCTGCCCCTCACTGGGACATTAGGGTCTGAACATGAGACTGGTTCTTTGGGCAGTTTCAAGCCATGTGTCTGGCATTATATGCCACCTGGGACATCAGGCCCTCGTTGTCCCACCACAGCACTGCCAGACATTCACAGGGATGGACACCAGGAAGGCCATGCCAGGAGAGCAGGGCACAACAGGCATGGTCTTACCCCAAAACTGACACCCAAGTGGGAGGACCTAAACCCGCCCAGCATTTACCAGAACTAGAAGACCCCGGGTTGTTTTACAACAGCAACAGGTTGGGTTGAAGTGTTGTGTAACACCAGGCAGCTGATATGGGCTCACTTCATAACATATACATTTCCCAAGTGCACGCATTTTACCTTGAACATAATGAGTTGTCCAATGTTTTGTCTAGTTTTCAATCATTTAAGTTACCAAAGAACAAATTTGCTGGATGGTTTGTCTTACTTGCCTCAGTTTAATCCCTGCGAGAAGAAAGATTAGTTGCTTGTGCCTATTCCTCCTTTAAAAAACAACAACAACACGACTGACTCACCACCTAATTCATAAATTTTCTTGAGTCTCTCGACTCAGCTTTCTCTAGTTTTTTCTGTTTTATTTTTAAAGGCATTTCTACAAGTACGTCCTTCATGTTGCTAGGTTTCAAGAGAAAAGAAATAAAGGAAGAAACAAATCAATATTTTTTTAAAAAGACAGTTCTTTGTCAAAAGTCCAAAAGGAAGTATGAAAGTAATCCTCTGTTACGTATGTGCCAACCTCCCTTTTTCCCTAAATTTACTTTTTCATTGTTCGTGATGGATACTTTGAATACAAAACTGTGCCATTGAGCAACAGCAAACGTTCTAAGAGGAAGACTACCCAAGAAAGCAAGGTGCTAAGGAAATAATTATGAACTCATACAATTCATATGTCACCAAACTACAAAATATCATTAAGTGGTGCCTTTGATGTCCTCCTGCTTTAAAGTGTGTGCATGTGTATGCATGTGCAAGCTCTTGTGTGTCTAGTACACCAACATATACAGAAACATCATTGAAATTCAATCATGTAACATATTAGGACAAGAAGCAAATCCATGAGAAATATGCCCAGTTTAAATTACAGGAGGAGTTTAGGTTGACAAAACAGAACAGTCAGATTGGCCAAGACAGAAATGTTATTACTCCTTGCTCTTGTGAAGTGTGCCATCAGCTCTCTAATGACCACATGAAATCAAGAGTTCAGGGTTGATTTCATATCCAAAAGTGTCCAGGCAAGATAACAAAACCTGTACAGAAAGTGCCCTTCAGGCAAAGCCAGAAGAAGTCAACACAGGCAGAAATTGAATGATTTCTTGGGATGGTGGGGACAGCTTGGCATCAGTTGCAGATATATTTGCATACTGGGCAGCAGCACAGTCTGAGATTAATGGTATCTTGCAATGAATAAGCAGATTATTGATTTATAACAAAATAGCAAGATGAGCCCACAAATATCATACAAGTCCATTAACTCAAAATTGGTGATGCCAATAAAATGAGACCCAGCTATGAAATGCTTCCTACCGTATCCCTGCAAACCAAAATCTCAATGATCTTATTTGTAAAGACACAACCAGCTTATCAGCACTTGAAGAACATACAAGGCAAAATTAGAAGCAGTTACACTAAAGTTACCCACAAACTTTCAGAGAACAAACAAAATCTAAAGAAGATTTTAGTTCTCTGTTGGTTTGGATTTCAAACCAAGTACTTTGAAAAAATTGCCAAAATTCAAGCCTGGCCAATTTTGGCTTCACGGTGTTTATGTTTAGCTGCCATAGATGACATTAAAGACTGAATAGACAGTTACAATAGTCCACAAGCTATCTTGGCAGATCCAACCTGTAACTGCCATGCTATTGAAAGCCATAAAAATTGTGAATGAAAGCCATTTAGAACTGAACACTCACAAAACTACTAGCTCTATAGAGAAATGTAATTGGACTCTTAAACAAAATATTTGAAACATATCTGCATAATTCCAGAGTTATTTCTGTGTAGATTATTCTCCTTTAACTATTCCATTTTTTAAGGTAATTGAACACAAGACAAATGGTATTTTTATTACCTGTGGGACTTTCCACTAAAGCAATTAGTCACATTTGCACATTAATAAAAATGTAGAAAAATCCCACAAAAAGATATTTTCAACACCAAAGATTATTTTTGCTTTAAAAATTAACCAAGTTTTATCATTTAGACTCTAGAACATACTTAAAAGGCGAGCTGACAAAATTCTGTCCTTTTGTCTGTTAATCTACCTTCTGCAGTAAGTAACGGTAACAACAGAAACAATTAAAAAAGAAAGAACAAATAGCAGAGACAACCCAAATTATAGGTCTGGGAAATTATAAATAAAATTACTTTTAGCATCCAATATGAAAAAGGGCTTTTTTCAGATCAGAGAGATCTGCAAATTCCAAAAGCTATAATACACATATGCTAGCCACCAAAAAAAACAAAAGAAATAAATGTAACTTGTAGAGCTAGCAAATTGTTTAATATCAGGTACTTATTTAAAAACCTTTTCTCTTCTTTCTCAGACTAGTTACCAAGCATCAGCTGAATGCTGCCAGACTGAGCTGCTACAGCTACTGGCTCCTTGGAATGGGGGGGGTGGGGTGGGGTGTTCCTAAAACTAATAAAGAGGATTATTTCACTCTTGCAAAGTCAGATGCTCACATCCATCTACAAGAAAGCACAAGTTTCCTCCACATTCATCTGCAGTGTCGCCCTCCAAAACAGGGGCAGGGGGGAGAATAATTTGGTGAGAAAATATATGGTCATATTTTTAAACTGTCTTCTTCAGGAAAAAATACTGTGTTTAAATTCCAATTAACCTATTTAGCCAGAATTGAAATGGCCTTCTGAGTCACTGAGTGTAATCCTTCCTACCGAGCCTTCACCTCCTGCAGCCAACTCACTGTGCCTCTTATAAACAGGTACATGTCCAACCCTCCCCTCCCCTGGAAAGCTGAACTCATCTACATTTCCAGCTCCAGTCTGAATTTATTCACAGTTGTACCTGTTTGGTTTTGTGTCGGCAATAGCTTTCAGGACAAGTATTCAAGTCTCATCATGATAAACAATATTTAAGCAAAATCATCACCTAAAGCATTATGGCACAAAGATTTAAAATCATCTTTCCTAGACACAAGTCAAGTTACTACCTTTTGCCATTTTTATTTAAAATTTGTATTCATATGTTAGTGTGAAAGGTATTAAATGAACTCTCTACACTTTAATGTTTGGCAAGTGCATTTTATGTTTATATATATATATAAACATAAAAAATCTAAACTTCTGTTTTCACTATTTTTGTACTTTCATTTACTACAAAATGATCTCATGTTTCCCTGCACCAGTCACCAGCCCTCTAGAGTACAAGTCCATGTCCCGTACATGGGACTGGGGCTTAATTTTTTTCCACAGCCTCCAAGGGCTCCCATGAGGCTTGCTTCTTCCTCCCTTCCTTCCACACACCCTGGCGTGGCCTTTGCAAGCTCCTGTACCCCCTCCTCAGCTGCTGGAGATTCCACAGTGAGGTTGGAGTAGAGTAGCAAGACACGCGTAGGAACCCAGTCCACGTTGGCTCTGTCCCTTCGCTACCCTCTTATGCTTTTCCCACAGTACTCTCCTTAATTTTCCTCTGAATTTTCTCATTCACTTTCCATCAGTGTCTCCCCACACCGCTGTGCTACACTTGTGGTGCCTGAGGAGGCAGTGCAAAAAAGACATGGGATTAGAAACTGCTGCCAGAAGTCACTTGGAATAGCTGTGAGGAAGAGCTGAACGAGAAATCCTGCTCGCTGCCCGCAGCCGCTTGCTCGTCAGTGACATTTCAGGGGGCATGCACCAGGCAGTGCCAGCAAGACATGCACAGCCATCACTCCAAATGAATGATTAATGACTGAACTGAGGCAGTGAAAATGACAAGGTCTAAAACATGAGAGTGACAGTCTAAGATTAAAATCCACATGTGACTTCTGATCCACTCCCCAAAGTAACAGTGCTGTCTACCTCTCCAAATTGAAGGGGGGAAATTCTCAGAGACTCACAGGACCTCAGCGGCTGGGAAAGACCTCAGGGTCCCCATCATCCAGTGCAACCCCCTGCTCAGGCAGTGTCAGCCACAGCAGGTCGCTCGGGACTATGTCCTGTTCAGTTCTGAGTTTCTCCAAGGAGAGAGGCTCCACGACATCTCTGGGAAACCTGTGCCACTGTTTGACTGCCCTCACAGTAAAAAAAAAAAGCTCTTTTCTTTTCCCTCTCTTCATTTTCTTAATAATTTCATATGTTCCTTTTCACAAACAAAGACGGCAGATGAGCACGAATGAAGTTAACTAAATAAACCAGTAGGCAAAAAAAAAAAANAAAAAAAAAAAAAAAAAAAAAAAAGAACTGATAACACAGACCCTCTAATCTAACTTACTGTATTTTACCAATTGCAGTTTCTCTGGTTACCACAGAGATAGGCACATTTCTTAAGCTGTGGACTCATGTTCACAAGCCTTAGCGTTAAGTTTGGGAAGCAACAGGGAATCCAGCTCTGAGGTGAGGTATCAAAATTCCCATTATGTGCATGTCAGTATTGTGCAAACTCATGAAGCAAAGGCAAATAGGCAACACTGGGTTAGCACTTGCTTTATCATCCAATGAAGAAATACATTTTTTTAAAAAACATGCTTCACTTTATCACTTTATCAACAAACCCAACAATGAAAACTTTTAAACAAAAAAGTCTGTAAGGTTGACTCCTCAGTTTCATCCACATTGCATAATAAGGATGGCTTTTCTAATTGTTTTCAGTTTCTGAGTCAGGTATTTACACACAGATGCTCTTGCACTTCTGACACAGCAATTCAACCAACACAGAACATGGAACATTTTTATTTTTTTTAAACGCCTATGACAATGAGAGGAACTGCATTGAAAACTAACATACCTCACCACTGCTCTTTGTACTTCAGTGTAATCATTAAGTGAAATTTCTCAGTTCAAAATGGATTTTTAGGGGAGGAAAAAAAAAAAAGAAGATTTCAAACAGTCCATCTAATGCCTGGTCATTATGGTATAGATCAGCAACACAGAGGAAATAAAGAAATGTGCAGTAGTGGCCTCTGCACCTCCAAGTGATGCAATACGGGGTCCAGCTACAGGCCATGAAAGCAAATCATGAGATTCCAGCTTATTTTATTATGTCTTTTTCATAAACTCTCATTCTCTCAAACTATTATATGATATCAAGGCATATCACTTAGGGATCTTAATTTAAAATAAGCCTTTGAAACTTAAAAGTAAACTCCAAAGAAAGCACATGTAATTCGGAAGAAAGAAAAAGAAAACTAAACCAAATCAAAACAAAAACAAAAATAAAACCAATTCAATAGAAAAGAAGTAAAACATACATATGTCCTACAATGGGAGAGAAGGATTTTTGGAAAATCATATTTATGCAAGAAAAAAATATATAGTTAAATTAGACAAAACCACTACTCAGTAGTAATTACGAGGTAAATTTCGCCTATTGAGTTCAGAGCCTGTCTTAAATAATAGAAAAACAAGACTCTCACTCTGTACCAGGAAGAGCCTCTGCAATAAAATGACAAATCTCATGAAACGCACGATATCAATATCATATAGCATAAGTATTGCTCAGCATCAGCTGAGATCGAAATACAGTATTTCATTCATATCAGAAAAATTATGCATTGCCTCACCTATATGACTGCCCTTTAATTGAATTAAGTCCTTTAACCATTATGCTCAGCCAATTGGCCAAGGCACCAGCATGTGATTTCAGATCATTTTGTTTACGGTTTTCCTTCTACCTAAATGATCGATTTTGGCTAAGGGGTGGGCGGATCACATCATTCTTTCTCAACTGCAGTGCAGGATTTTTGACATGGTTTACAGCACGTTAAACGAAGTATTACTACACCTGAAATATTCCTTATTAAACTTAAAACATATTTTAGGCAACACTTGGACTGCATTTGGTTTGTTTTCTGTTGCTTTTTAGGCTTCTCAACTACACTGCAGGACACAGGAAAAAAGGAACAGAGTAAGGAAAGTAACGTTAGAAAGAGTAAAAAATAAATCAAAACAAAAAAACCCTAACTTCTAAACATTTCTATAGGTATTACTAGGTGCGCCCAGCAAAGGTTCGGGTAAAAGCAGCAGTTAAAATTGAGTATGAGGGACAGAAACTGCAAAAAACCAAGAGTTTTTTCTGACTTACATTGATCCCAGCAGGCTCTTGCCATTCCCTCTGCGGGGCTCTCACTGGCCAGGGGGATCACATGACACAGGGAACCAAAATAGAAAAATCTCGGGAGCAAGGAAGCTGAACCAGAAGCACATTTGCAAGAAAAGACGTATCACAGGCACAATAACATGCCCGTAGCAACAAAAGGTGATAAATTTAGACAGGAACCTAGGCTGTACTGAAAAACGGGCAATGCCTTGAACCTTGCAGCTCAGCATTGGCCACCTTTTCGACACACGGGAACTGTTCTCTGCTATAAATCTTAGTCCGTGTCTGTACGTAACTAAACCTGGTAACTGCTCTAATAAATCTCAACAAATTATCAGACCTTAAAAGAAAATAGGATCTATTAAATTGAAAAATAAATCTATTACACTTTAAAAATAAACTCCCACTGCTGGAATGATTTTCATCTTCAGGCTAAGGTTTTTAGTAGCTTGATTCTAGAGAGGAAGCAATTTTTTTAAAAGCATGTGCTGTTAAGATAATTGGGAGAGCTGTAAACACATTTTGAAGACTGCTTTCAATTCTTTCACGAGTAAAAAATATGGCTGCAGACCTAGACACTAGTAAAACATGCACTGTAAATCTGCAATTATAAATAAAGAGAAGGTTCAAAGAATCCGGGGTAAAAGCTGAACAGATGAATTAGTGACCAAATGCAAGTTGTATACAACAATAAAATATAGCCTGATTTCCAGGTTGCCATTAATTATTTAAATATAAAGGAAATCTTTCCAAAACTACTACATCTGAAATATTTGGAGCTTATTATTTTTTTCCAGAAAAAAAAAAACAGATTTTGAGATCCATAGTGTATATTACTATTTACATACCTCCAAATGTTCTACCAGGTACACGATTTTTATCACTGTGTTCTTAGGAAAAGCTTTGCATCACTTAAATTGTGCCATTTTGCAGACAATGTGGCAGAACTGAAGCCAATGGAAGCTTCCCATTGATCACGGTAAGAGACATACTGGGGCACTGAAATAAGTACACAAAACAGTGGATTCTGTCATAGCTCTTAAAAGAACGACTAAAGAAAATTAGCTTCAACTACATTCTGTTCATTGATTTAAGAAGCTTGGATGAAAAATCCTCTCTTGGATCAATTTTAAATGCAACAATGACATGCTTTACCATATTTCAGAGAAGGCCTAGATAAGTGCTAATACCTTTCTCGAAGTATTCTCGCTGCACATCCCAAACATACTGCAAATCATATCAGCAATCCCTCTGTGGCTGAACTCATAGCTTATTTTATACATTTTGTATCATATTTTCTCACATTTTGTTTTTCAGTTTGAAATGATGGAAGCTGAAAAATGCACAGGGTGGGGGCTGTGCTACAATATTCCACCGTAGATAACTCAATGGGATGGAAACGTAGTCATATGGAAAACAAACCTACAGGCAAAGACAATGAATCAAATGGCAAATACAATGAATCAAATGGCTAGAGGAATGATAAGTAGGGAAAGAAATGCAGCTTTGCGGGTGACAAGCATGGCAAGGAGGAAGTAGACCATCTACCAGACAAAGAGACTTAGGTAAAACAGAAAGAGTGTCAATAAATCCTAGGGCTTAATACAGAGTGAGAAATAGTTGGAACAGAGTAGAACATCTGTTTACACCACTGGAACCAGGGCATCAGGTCTGTGTTATTCTGCATGGCTGCTTCCCCCATTTTCTTAACACTGATATATATAGAATCATTAAGGTTGGAAAAGACCTTTAAGATCATAGAGTCAAACCATAAACCTAACACTGCCAAGACCACCACTAAACCACGTCCCTAAGCACCACATCCACAAACCTTGTAAATAGCTCCAGGGACGATGACTCCACCACTTCCCTGGGCAGCCTGTTCCAATGCCTGACAACCCTTTCAGGAAAGACATTTTTCCTAATATCCAATCTAAACCTCCCCTGCCGCAACTTGAGGCCATTTCCTCTCGTCCTATCACTAGTTACTTGACAGAAGAGACCAGCACCCACCCCACTACAACCTCCTTTCAGGTAGTTGTAGGGAGCGATAAGGTCTCCCCTCAGCCTCCTTTTCTCCAGGCTAAACAACCCCAGTTCCCTCAGCCGCTCCTCACAAGACTTGTGCTCCAGGCCCCTCACCAGCTTCGTTGCCCTTCTCTGGACACGTTCCAGCACCTCCATGTCTTTCCTGGAGTGAGGGGCCCAAAACTGAACACAGTGCTCAAGGGGCGGCCTCACCAGTGCCGAGTACAGGGGGACAATCACTTCCCTGCTCCTGCTGGCCACACTGTTTCTGATACAGGCCAGGATGCCGTTGGCCTTCTTGGCCGCCTGGGCACACTGCTGGCTCATACTCAGCCAGCTGTCAACCAGCACCCCCAGGTCCTTTTCTGCCGGGTGGCTTTCCAGCCGCTCTTCCCCAAGCCTGTAGCGTTGCGTGGGGTTGTTGTGACCCAAGTGCAGGACCTGGCACTTAGTAGTGCGTTGCTTAAACAGGCATTCATCAGATGAGCAATTTGACAAATACTACATTTCAATGGTCAGTTTATTTACTCAAATACTGTCCAATATACCTCTATTATTTTATAAAATTTCTACTGAAAGTATACTAGGGACAAACATTAATATGCTGACCTGCCCTGATAGTACAATATGATTTTCAAAAAAATCAATTCACAAACAGTTAAAGAATACTATTAAAAGTAGTGTGCAGAACAGTTTTACCAATTTAAGTTGCTAGAAACCTGTATCCTTATTTTACCTTCCTAATAGGTAGCTTAATTCTTGAGCCAGAAGAAACCGAAGTAATTTTTTTCAAGCTGTGGGCTCACTTATGTCCCAGAGATATGACTAGATTGAACCAATTTTCTGAGCAAGTCTCTTCATAAATGAATATAATACTTAACAAGCAAAATAGCAGGACCAGCAGATTATTCCACATACATTTTTAAATACAGTATTTACACCCTTTTCTATTCACAATACTAATACATCCTCAAACAAGTTTTCTTAGCCATGCCGAAAAAATTTAAATCTTACTGCTATCACCAAGTTCCCATACATCCTAAAGGGGCAGTTTTCCATAAAGTTAGTGGGAAATTTCAGTACAAGTATACAGAAATAGATTAATAACATATCAATCCTTCCTTATGCACTTAGTTTACAGCTGTTGTGGTTTTTTTTTTTTAAAAAAAAGAGCAAAAAATCTACTATACATTTTGGTCTTAACTAAGATAAAAACAGGAGTAAATTATATCACTCTTTTAATCTCTCCTGTATATAACTGTAATCCACAGCCATTTGAACAAACTGTAGCAATCCTGGTGCTAAAATTGGCCTTTAAGAGCCTAAAGATAATCCTCTGTAACAGATGGCCCCCCTAATTTATATAAATTCACCACACACATCTCTGCAAATTTACTAGTATGTGGTGATAAATTTGATCTAAACACTAACATATATATGTTACTCTCAAACTGTTCTCCTGGAAAACACCATCCTCATGTAAGATATTTAAACCCATTTAGTGACCTTCTGTGATTGAAGATACCAAGTAGCAATATAAAACTAAAAGATCATATCCCCTCCCTCCCGGAAAAAAATTATCCAATCTGTTCTAATGGAATAGTAAAACCTTACCCTCCTACTCTAGGGATGACTGCTTCTATTAAAGACTTTTTTTCTCCTTGTAAAAGTCATTATAATTTCTCATCCCTACCAGATAAAACAATCCCTAACAAACACTAATTGAGTAATTTTGTGCTGTAAGCAAAAAGAGCATGGAAATAAGAGACATTTATTAATCTGTTTACATACATAATAATACTTTACACATCAAAGACAATAGCTTTGCCACCACCTTTCAGTTAGTATTCTTAACAGACAAGCCAGGTTTATGCAGTTCTTATTTCTGCTAAGAGAAATAGCAAAAAGCTGGGAAATTTCAGGTTATATAGTATTATCCACTGCCTGCTGTGTCAGGCATCAGTATATCACAACTACAATCTGTTCCACCAAATTGTTGCAAAGACTAGAGATCTACGATTCACATTATTTTTTAAGATTGCTACCAGGTTATTTTTCAATATAAACAAATTAAAGTAAAAAGATGCATATGCCATAAGTATTTTAAATGTAACTGAGGATTTAACTTCGGGTTATTTTGATATTATGCAATTCCATGAGGTAATTTGCTGTAGTAACTCATGCAAATTCAGTCTCTTTAATAAGGAAGGTCCTTACCCACTTCTTTTCTGTCACCTAATATTACTAATTAATTTAGACTCTGTACAATTGGAACTTAGCCTTTAATACAACCCTAAAAACCTATGTTCGGGAAAGTATTATCAAAAGAATATGCACTAAGCAGCTACATATCTAAGAGCCTAGTCAGGGTCAAGAGCATTGAAACTTTTACAGAAAACTTCAGGCTGCAACAGATTTATTCAAATAAAACATCCTTGTGATCAAATTAGGTTCTTGCTTGATCAACAGCAATCAAATATATTATTTGGGCCTCACATTTCCCATATGCCATTCAGTAACAATCTCATTGTCATCATTATCACCATCTGTTCAAGAAAGGTCAGGATTTATATGAACAAATTAATTCCTAGAAACATAATATTAGAAATGGTTTAAATCAAAAGGTTAAACAAATTAATTTCCTTGTTACAGCTGTTGAGCATTAAGAGAAACAAAGTCCATTCAAGTCAGTAGGTAGATTCCCTTCTCCTTTAATGGGCTTTACAATGGCCTCAAGAGTACCCAGGAGCTTTTTACACACGTTTTTCTATCCCCTAACACTGAGCTTGTGAGTGCCTAATAGCAAATCAGAAATATGTATTGGTTTTATCGCAGAGGTATCTGAAGTAGGTGAATCAGCAAGATTTACATTGTACGGGTTTCACTTTTGAAGTGTCCAGCTTCAGAGTATTTTTTTCCTTAGTGGCAAGAATTTAATTCAAACCAGAATCAACTTCATTGTCTACCACAGAAACTTGATTAGGCATAAACTGTGAAAACTTTTCCTAGCATTAAACTGATGTCACAAGAAATACAGTCCTATTTGATTTAGTGAATCTGGGAATCACTTTACCACTAATGAAAAAATCCCAGAGGCCTACCCAGTTAGATGCTAGACACCTGTGATTTTTTAGTACTTCAGAACTTGAGTACACAGTCAGGCACAGATTAAATAGGTCTTGTTTTCATACAGTTATAAACATACAATCTTTGGAAGGGATACCAGAGGAAAAGTCTACAAAGCTGAGCAAGCAAAACGTTACACTGGAAATACACATTACAGAAGAGAGTTAGGGCTTCATTAACATTCACAACATTCCCACTTTACAGGGAATTCCTCCATTTCTAAAAGATATTTAACAACAAAAAAAAAAATTAGAGAATGTGTTAATAAAAAAACTGCATACCATTGCAGGAAAAGAGACTAGTTTAAAATTTCAGACAAAGATGATCCACCTTCATTAAATTCTCTACCATCTTAGTGTACATCTATCATTTCTAATATTAGGAACTGTCTGAAGTCATGAAGCTCAAACCTGCATTGTTGACCTTCTGCCAAAAACAGATATTGTTATGAGTGACAGACTAGTAATAAGTTGAGGCCTTTTCAGCTGTTTCAATACCTCCATGTTAATATGGGCCATCCCTAATCAAAAGAACATTTTTCAGACATTCACAGGTAGATAGAACAAAGGAATTGGCAGACATTAAAGGACACAGATATTAAGGTGTATGTGTACAGCTGGAGAACATATATAAGCAAGAAATCTTAGAAGAAGATAAAATGTAAGGAGAGAAATAAAGGAATAGATAAAAGTTCACGGGGATGTATTAAAAAGCTACTGTTTTCTGGTAGTCTTTATGTTTCCTATATTATTACCTATGCAAAGCTGTTTTCCTGATGGTCACTACAGCTGTGTAGACGTGCTCAAAATAGTACTGTTCAGGTCAGGTGTTGATAGAAGTGTAGACACAGTAACAAAATACATTCAGCACAAATTAGAAAATCTGCTCTGGGGTCTGGATATGCACTAGATATGTAATTCCAAGTAGGTTACGTGCTACTATGGCTGCATGTGGTCCAGCAGTTTAAAGTTAGTTGAGATATATCAACATAGTCTGCAATCCCAACTTTCTGTACAGTGCAGAAGCATCCTAAGCAAGCTACTCAGTCACACAGATTATTCATCTTTAGTGAAGAATTTAAAGAGCTTTACAGAAAGACCGCCATGGAAAATCCAATGTATGCGACTGCAATTTCCCAAGATCTATAAGATAGCCTAAGCAAAGCCAGTTTACAAATAATATGGGAAGAATATCACTGGCAGAGATTAGATCTTAATTTTTTACTTTATAAATTTTCTTCCTCAGACACAGCAGGAAAAAATTGAAGGTCTATTTATTATGATTAAAGTATACATTTTTTGGCTATCATAAAGTACAATGAACAAATATTTTTTTCCTCTAATTTTCTCACAAGAAAGGAAGAAAGAAAATAGAAAAGTCATTTGTTCCTAGGGATCCTAGGAGGAAATTATAGCCTAAAAGATTAAAGCTTTGTAAAGTGTTAAGAAAATGATAAAAAGATGTTATAAGAGATATAATAACAAATCTTAATTAGAGTAGGCATCAGAATTCCCAGTTAAACAACAGGGATACTAACCCACACAAGCCACTGAATTAGTAAGGGAAAACTAAGGTTGTTGTTAACACAAGTATCTTTCAGTTGAAACTCAAATAAAGATTACATTTGATTACCTGCTTTTTTATATTAATAGCACAATACAATAACAGAGTTAGTTTCAATTTAGTAGCTACTTCTTGAAAAGGGCTTAGTGAAGTCAGGGGGAAACAAACCTGTACAAGTAATTATTTCTTTTTATGATTTGGTGTGGGATTGAGGTAAACAAAAAAAAAGAGAAGAAGGAAGATCAAGAGAGATGGAAAAGGTATGAACTACGTTTGGTAGGAGAAATTTAGAGAAAAGCAGAGGTAATGTCCCTTCTCTCTTCTGCCCTCATTCTTCCAACTTTTCATTTAAATATGACCACCACATGGAAATGCTGAAAATGTTAGCGTGCAAGAAGAAACTATCAACAGATTATCAAAAACATTTTGTTTGACAGAAAGGAGGGGGCTACTGTCAAATATTTGAAAAAGGAAAGCATTTATTGTTAAATATCAGAATGAAAGATTATTTTCTATCAAAATATCAAAATATTTTATCATTAAAATAAGAAAACAGAAAGCTAATGATTTTTCATAATTTTTTTCATGTTTTAATTTTAACTGGAAAAAAATTGATGGAAGTGGGATGAATTTTATAAATATTTTTTCAGAGGCACAACAGGCTTTTTTGCCATGAATTTCACCCCTCTCTAAATGTACTAGCTAGTTAATTCTAGGTACAATGGGACTGTAAATCAGGCACAGAATTAAAGCATTTCATACTAAATGCACACAATACCAACACACATGCAGTTAACCCAGAACAAAGTACAGCAAGAAGATGATCCTTGCAGAAGTTGCCTATCTTGCAGAGTTAGAAAATAAACACAAATTACTCCAGAAATACAGCAGCACATTACTAGTGAAGCGCATTCGACTGCATATTTAGGAAAAGGAAATAGTCATGAGTCATTAATATCAACAGTTAGGTCAAAAGAAATTTCTATTACTGTTATCATTGTTTAATCCTCTACAGGATCAATATTTAGAGGACAGGATCCATTTAAGATGAACAATAGTTTGAGGTTCCAAAATAATTTGGTCAAAATAAATACACCAACACACAGCACAACCTCCAACACATAGCATAGCCTTCAACATGTAGCAGAAAAAAACTTTGGATTTAATTATTTTGATTGTCACAGCACTATAGGCATTTATAAAACATTTATTTACCTGCTTATGGATTGTATGGGAGTCCCCAGACTCTTTTATTTCTTTCCCAGCATTACTGGTAGTGCTGCCAGCTCTCCTGCCCTTACAGTCAGGGCAGGCTGGGTGCAGCAGCTGGGATACCCAGCAAGACCAACACCTGGGCCCTTTCTCTGTTTCTGGGGAGGCTGAGTTTTCAACAGCAACCCGTGCCTCCTTCCATTGGCATGAGGCAGGTACTCCTCCCCTCCTCCACATCCTTTTCAACCCTATTATTTTATATTATAGAAGTGGGGTGTTAAAGGAGAAGAGAGGGTCCACAGATAAAGAACAGAAAGAGGATTCATGGGAAAAAAATGCAGCGCCTGAGCTTGCAATGAAGGATCTGAGAAAACAGTGAAAAAGGTAAGCTCCCATCCTTCATCTTATTCCTCTTCTTCTTCCAAAACTTTGTTCATATTTGCTGAATGTAAATTTGACCAGCTGATAAATTTTTGTTGCCTCTCACTGCTTGCTTATGTCCTCTTCAAACGGAGGGGATGAGCTGTGATGCACGCTCGCACACATGTGCGCAGCACACAGATTATTCTGTGACTTGCCAAGCCAAACAACCGAACTCCACCCTACCCCTGAACACAGAGATTCCTGTGACTTCTGGGAGGAAAAAGAGGAAATATATACCATCACCCAGAAACACAGCTGAGGCAAGAGCCTTTCTCCTAAGTGGGATGAGAAGCGAAATGCACATCAGTAGCCAGGAACCAGAAAACATCCACATTTGTGAATCTTCAGGCAACACAGCATTGCCAGCTTCAGCTGCACCACATCTGTTCACTAGCACAGGCAACCATGAACATAAATAAAGTTCTGAGTCTCTACCTGTAGCTTCCACAGGCCCAGCGCTCCGTGCCCTGGGTATCAAACAATATCTAAACCTTTAGGACACAGGTGAGAAAAACTAAAAGCACAAGAAGTCAAGCTTCTCTATAGCCCGTTGAGGACTGCAGAATAAACTCCTAAGACTACGCTCTCATTGCTTGAGCCAAACCCTATTTGTAATGATTAGATTTGGCCAGTATACTGGCAGTCAGATGATGCCGTTAAATGCTCCTGTCACACCCTTCCTCTTGGTAGAGTAAAGCTATCATAGCTACTGAAGCTATTTAATTCATTTTCCCTTTGAAGATCAGATGAAATTAATTGCCGACAGCTGAGCCTCACACACACCTTAGTGCCTGGTTCCCAAGAACGTGGGTTTCCAGTTGGACACCTGGAGTAGGAAGCAGTCACTGCAATGAATGCTTCTTTAACACACAAACCAAGGACATTCCTTGAATCTTGTGCCCAAAGCAGTCACTGCTGATGGAAGAGAACGTGCCATTGTGGCAACCCTCACACATAAGTCACCTCTAGAAGCAGTGCTGGAGAGCACACCCTGGCCTCCATATTTAGAGAAATAAAGGCCGTCAGGCAGTAAATAGGGAAGGCCATGCTGGGTCAGGCAACTGCCCAGTAGCAAGTCTCCAACACCATCCATAAGCAGATGCCTAGGAAAGAGTAGGAACAGGTAAGCACCCATGACATTTCTCCCAATACTTGGCAAATCTCCATCTGTTTTTATCTACAGAGGCTTCCTGAGCCAGATGCAGCTTCTGTAAAGCTCAAGCAGAATATGTGTATGTCTTTGGGAAAGGTTATTCAAGGAAAAAGAACAGGAAACCAGGGACTTCCCTCTTAGCTCTAGCTTAACATGCTGTATTTTCAGTAAATACACTCTTGAGAAAAATCTACAAAAAACCCAAAACCTAAGAGTAAAACAAGGATCTTCTGTCCCGTTCTCAATCCTACTTTACAGAACAGTTTGGCAGAAACTGTCAGCAAATTTCCCTTAAAAGCACTCCATATTTTAATATATCTTTAAGCCATTTTTTCTATTAACAATGGGAAAAAAAATCTGACACCTCTCTATATATAAAGCAGGATATAAGAAAAGGAACTGCTTTTAGTTTTTAATATTGCTCTTTTTTTTGAAAAAATTACCATCTTCTCCTTTTCAGATTCCATAAAAATATGACTTAAAAAAAAACACAACAATTTTTGAGACTGCAACATACTCACAAATTTACAGAGACATGCAAACTGATTTCTAAATTTGTGGGAGTGGGCACTCTTTAAGCAGTAGGAAGCAGTCACTGCAACAAAGCAATGAATGCTTCTTTAACATGCAAGCCAAGAACATTCCTTGAATCTTGTGCCCTGAGACATCATTCCTGATGGAAACGAAGCAATCCTTGTTCTTCATTTGTACTTCCGTGTCTGAAATAAAGGCAAATTGAAGGTCAGGGGAAAAAGTGTATTAAGCTTATTAAATACTAATAGGTTAATTCACACTACATGAACATAATAGCCACCACCTTGCTCTGGGTGTGTTTTGCATCTCCGTCCATGCAGCAATCCCACCAGGCTGCTGAGTGATAAATGATCCAATGAAGCACGACTCAGGCAAATTTACTTCATCAACAGCAACCCTGACACAGGAATCTCTCAGAGGTAGTGAATCCTTTGATGGCATGCCACTTGAACCGTAACATTGCCCCTTCATTTAAATCTTTTTTCTCAAATTCAGTTATCTGCTTTTCACACCTAACCCTGTAACAAAATTCCCTGAAGGCTTCTCAGAAACACAGGCAAGCGAGCTTTGCAAGAAGGAGGGTAAATGTGTGAGCAGACATGCAGGAAGAGGGAGGGATAAGGCAGAGAGAGAAGCTGATGTAGAGCCCTAAATAACCAGCCTTGCTGCTCCTTGGCTGCCAAAATAGCCAGGTGGGCCTGGTCAGCACCAGCTGCAAGATCACCTCCAGCAATAGCCTCTGCCCACTCAGATATTTCCTCCATCATGGGTGGGTGGGTGGCTGTGGCACCTGCAGCAGCTGTCGTGCCTTTGCAGGCCTCTGGCCCTGGCAAAACAAGCAGTGTGATTCATTTTTGCCCTTGCAGGTCTGCACTGAAATCTATGGCTAAATTCTACCTACAAGGTAGGAAAGGCCTAAAAATTAAACTCACAGGAAAACTGAGAAAAAAGAGAAAAGGGAACTGTTAAGTCAGGCCTAATGTGAATTTTTTTTAAGTGTGACCTTACAAGTTAAAGTCAGGTATAGCATTCAGGCAGGCTACAATTACTGGGACATAAACTCAGAGCTCCTGACATTTATTTAGACAAACTGTTACTCTACAGATACCAAGCTGCCCAGCCTTGTGTTCTAACTCAACAGAATTTAGAAATACTGCCTTTGAAATCTTAATTAGTGTAGTAGTAATAGCCTCTCTCTCTAGTACTACCATAGTTTATGTCAGACAGGCCAAAGAGCTAAACAAAGGGCAAGATGTGTGCACCTCAGCAAGCACAGTTAGATGATCTAACTCTGTCCTTATGCCTTGTTTCCTTCCCTTAAAGCCTATTTCTTACCTTAAAACAAATTCCTCATTCTTGCATGTTCCCAGTCTTTGGGTGGTTTTCCCCCAGAACTGTCATTCCACGTGACTGCCAATCCTAAGTATCCAAAAGTCATGTCTCATTTCAAAAAAGGTATGGCCTATGTTTGAGGGTGTTTGGGGTTTTTTTACTTATCTTCACTTTTTTTTACATTTTGGGCAAAATTTTCTAACTTATCTCTGCATTTGTGAAGAACAGAAGCTCATCTTAAACAAGAGAGGAACATAATGTAATCACATGACTCTGCCTTTTTTTAATTAACAAAGTTCCCATATTGTGTAACCCACAATAAAAGCTTGAGGTAGCTCACCACAGAGCACACCCTCCATGTCTGCCACTTGTCAGAAGTCATATCTTCCTTCCAGTCCCTCCACAACCCATCTTAAGCTCATTCCCAAATCGCAGTCATCAAGACCCTCGTCCAGTTGTTTTCCTCTTCCTCACCTTTCTAATACTGTCTCTTTGTTTCCTTCCAACCCATACCCTTGCTCAATTTTTCTCCAGAATCAGCTGTCTGGAGAATTGGCCGGACTTCACTCCTTGCACAACTCTCCTAACAGGAGCTGTCTCCTTCCCCCTCCAAGAGGGTGCAAAGCACACCCAGTAATTCCTTGTCCTCTGCCACCAGGACTCATATGTCTGTCTGCTCCCCCCTGAACAGCATTCCCAAATCCTCCCAGCCCTCTGCCACCCCTCACCCCTAGCCTTATTGAGGGCAGAGGCATCCCCAGCTCATCCAGGATCATTATTGAGCAGATCATCTTGAGTGCCATCACACAGCACATACAGGACAACCAGGTGATCAGGCCCAGTCAGCACGGGTTTATGAAAGGCAGGTCCTGCTTGACTAACCTGATCTCCTTCTATGACAAGGTGACCGGCTTAGTGGATGAGGGAAAGACTGTGGATGTTGTTTACCTGGACTTTAGCAAAGCCTTTGACACCATTTCCCACAGCATTCCCCTGGAGAAACTGGCTGCTCATGGCTTGGACAGGTGCACTCTTCACTGGGTAAAACACTGGCTGGGTGTCCGGGCTGAAAGAGTGGCGGTGAATGGAGGCAAATCCAGTTGGTGGCCAGTCACAAGTGGTGTTCCCCAGGGCTCAGTATTGGGGCTAGTTCTCTTTAATGTCTGTATCAATGATCTGGACGAGGGGATCGAGTGTGCCCTCAGTAAGCTTGCAGAAAACAAGTTGGGAGGGAAGGTTGATCTGCTTGAGGATAGGACGGCTCTACAGAGGGATCTGGACAGGCTGGATCGTTGGGCCGAGGCCAATTGTATGAGGTTCAACAAGGCCAAGTGCCAGGTCCTACACTTGGGTCACATCAACCCCACGCAATGCTACAGGCTTAGGGAAGAGTGGCTGGAAAGCTGCCCGGCAGAAAGGGAGCTGGGAATATTGGTTGACAGTTGGCTGAATATGAGCCAGCAGTGTGCCCAGGCGGCCAAGAAGGCCAACGGCATCCTGGCCTGTATCAGAAATAGTGTGGCCAGCAGGAGCAGGGAAGTGATCGTCCCCCTGTACTTGGCACTGGTGAGGCCGCCCCTTGAGCACTGTGTTCAGTTTTGGGCCCCTCACTCCAGGAAAGACATGGAGGCGCTGGAGCGTGTCCAGAGAAGGGCAACAAAGCTGGTGAGGGGCCTGGAGCACAAGTCTTGTGAGGAGTGGCTGAGGGAACTGGGGTTGGTTAGCCTGGACAAAAGGAGGCTGAGGGGAGACCTTCTCTCTCTCTACAACTACCTGAAAGGAGGTTGTAGTGAGGTGGGGGCTGGTCTCTTCTGTCAAGTAACTAGTGATAGGATGAGAGGAAATGGCCTCAAGTTGCGGCAGGGGAGGTTTAGATTGGATATTAGGAAAAATGTCTTTCCTGAAAGGGTTGTCAGGCATTGAACAGGCTGCCCAGGGAAGTGGTGGAGTCATCGTCCCTGGAGGTATTCAAAAAGCATGTAGACAAGGCACTTCAGGACATGGTTTAGTGGGCATCGTTGATGGTTGGTCTCTATGATCTTAAAGGTCTTTTCCAACCTAAATGATTCTATGATTCTATGATCGTGCCCCCTTTGCAATGCAGACAGCCCAGACCTCTTGCACCCGTGATGCCCACCAGAAGCTTTGTCTTCTCAGTCCCGGACCATGCAGACAGCGATTCAGCACTTGCTTGCTGTCACATTTGGATTAATGTCCCAGAGGAGAGGGATTTCAAGGCAGATCCCAAAGCACTATAACAGAGTACTTTTCTGGATTTCACTGGGAACAAGGAACTCATCCTGCATGGGAGTGGTGCCTTCCGTGGGGAGAAAGCACAAAACATCATCTGCTTGAAAATCTAGTAAGTGTGCAGTACTATAAGAGCCTAGATAAGATTAGACATTAATTTAAATTTACTTATTTTTTATTAATTTTAATTTGATTTTAGTTAAAGGATTTAATTTTAATTAGTGATTCAGTGTAAGACTGCACATCAGCAGGGAGGTCCAAACCAAAGCTGACACCACGGCTTGAGCAACATGAAAGATGGGAGTTTTCTCCACCATGATCAAAAAAAGAAGGGTGACGCAGGGACCAGGAAGAGGAAAAGGAAGAAGAATGAAAAAGATGGAAAGAATTCTGTTTACTTTAAACTAACGGTTAAACATCTGTGAGAAATGTGCCAGGATTTTAGATTAAGCGGAAAGGAGAAAGAGCTGAAATGGAAAAAAAAAACCAAACCCAAACAACAGTGCTGGTTTTGTGCTCCTCCCCTTCCGTCCGCTCCCCC